>JARFJB010002143.1:1965000-2167500 GCA_036346205.1 Vesta saturnalis
CAGTGTACAGTCGTCTGCCCTACGTGACAGTGGCGATATTTTCCCTTGCTGCCAAACTTCGGGGAGTAGGATGTTTGGTCGTGTGACACAATGTAGGCGGCACGTTATAAGGTGCACCCCTTTTGATTACAGGGCATTTTCTAGGTAAGGCACGCCGAAATGATAAAAGCTCGTTTGCAGTGATAGGTTTGTACCATTTCAAACTCATAGTCTTGTCCCCGTTAGCATGCCGCGATTAGCACACATATGTCTAAAACCTTGGCAGATCTTTGTAGGTACTGCTTGTGACTTTTCAGTGGAATGTTGTATAAAGCGCTAAGCATAGCAGTGAAGTCAACTCCCCCGTATGCTGGTTATATTCAATAACGACGACAGGGCAAAGCACACCCCTTCTTTCTTTTCTATGTGCCGACCATCTTATTAGCGACTCTAGTTAGGCTCTAACAAAGGCGCTACCTAGAATAACAAATTTTATGAGACCACTCCACTGGAGCATTCCTAATCGTGCCCCTCCTAAACGTCCCTAATGTTACGATTCCGTACTCTCTCCTGAGGTACACCAACAGCTTGGGCGAAGAAAAAAAACAAAATATAGTGTGTTGAGAAAAAGATTTCTAATCATCTTATAAAGCGCTAAAGCATATTTGATGCTAAAAGGAAATCCTTCTTCTTGGATGGTTAATTTTGTTTCACAAAATGTTGTCCCCGCCATATATAATAACAATACCAATTATAAAACAAATAACACAAGCAAATGGTTACATTTCACATATAATCGACACTTTATCTACTAAAATATTTTGCCCAATTAGCACAGAATCGACAGAAATAAATACAAATTAATTCCATATTTCCGAAAATATCAGAAAAAGTTGCCCACATATTACAAAAGAACAAGAGGTACAAGGTAGCTTTCAAAACTAATACCAATGTCTTTAAACGTTTATTTAATGACACAGATTCATCTAACGACATCTTCAAGTCGGGTATTTATAAATTGAATAGCATCAATATTTGTTTATCACTGCTAAATACCTACAAAACTAAAAAACCAAAAGACAAATAGATATCGCCGAATTAGCATAAGAGTAACCTTTACAGAAGTGGAAAAATATACAAGGTGTCCCATTAAAAATTTTTAAATTTATACCACGTGACCCGAAACGTGACGTTCCAACAAAGTGGATGCTTGCTTAAAATGGGTAATACTACCCACTGTTTATAATTACCAAATTTCAATGTTGTAATTCAGATAGTTTTCGACATATATACTGCCCAAAACCTCGTCCGCCACCCGGTATAAGTAAGAGGAAAACACGCGCTAGGGAGATCATTTCAGAGTTTGGACCCATGTAGAAGAATGTGGATTGCGCCCGTTGGCTACGACAAGTGGAGATTTGTACTGCATATTGATGATGTGAATTAGAGAATCCAGTATTCCTAGCAAAGGTGACTTGAGGTGGTATCAAGGAATGTAATTTATAAGCCTAGTCGCTCTTTTTTGAACATGATCAACAATATCGAGAGCATATTGGGGAGTACCAATCCAGAGGTCAGAATTATATTCTATATGAGGTCTAATTTGGGCCTTATACAGCACAAAAAAGTTGTCGGGAGGTACAGTATTGTTTAGATCTGCACAAAAAGGATATTTTACGAGCAGTTGCTTTAGTAGATGGTCAATTCATGATAGATACAGTCATTCCCAAAATAGTAATAGAATGTGAAAACTTAAGATCTGAGACATTTGTACTTACAACAGGAAACTATTGATGGATATAAGCCAACACTGAGTTTTATTAGCATTAAATATAACTTCCTCTGTACCCAATCCCACTGTTACTCGAAAAACAGATAGAACTATGTGGTGTTTTAAATTAGCTAACTGGAGCGAACTGTGAGATTTTTTGCAACCTTCCCCTGGCGTGAGTATTGGTTTAAACGGCCCTCCTCTTCAAACATTGCTCTTTCAATAACTGAAGTTTTCTTGATGGGTATGGAGTTATAAATTCCCAAAAAACATAATCGTGTAGGTTATGCCCGTTCCCTACCCTAGTTTAATAGGGCTTGCACTGATGCATTATGGCAAAAGCATAAACTCTATAACAAATGGAAATCAAATAAATCTATCGAAAATCACGCCGACTATATTGCCCCAAGGAATAGTTGTAAAAGCATCATCACCAAGGCCAAAAGATGTTTGAAGAACGTAAATGCAAATAATTAGTCTCATGTCCTTTGGGCGGTGGTAAATTTTGGTCATTAGCTAAAGCCATCAGTAAAAACTTTAGTATATCTTCCTTTCCTCCCATGACCTCTCGCGACGGAGCTGTAGTAGCTGATCCTGCTGAAAAAGCGAACCTCTTTGTCGATTACTTTGCATCAAATTCATGTCTCAATGATTCTGGTGAAAGTGTGCCGGCGCCCAAATCTACCCCAAACGCTATTAAACCAATCCACTTTCGTTACAAGCTCCTAGAATCAATTATCAATAAACTTGACTCAAACAAGGCGACTTGCCTGACGGTATTCCAGCTATCGTTCTTGAAAATGCTACCCCGAGCTAGTACCGGTATTGTCCAAACTCTTTTCGATATCCATGTCATCTGGAGAGTTTCCCTCATCGTGGAAGTTGGCAAATGTCCAGCCTATTCCTAAAAAGGGCGACAAAACCGATACCTCAAGCTATCGACCCATAGCTATCACTTCTATTCTGTCGAAAATCATGGAGAAAGTCATCAACCACCAACTACTTTCTTTCCTCGAGTCCAATACACTCCTAAACGACCACCAGTATGCGTTCAGACAGAGTCGTTCAACCGGTGATCTTTTTTCATATGTCACCCAACTTTGAAATAACACATTAGAGAGGTCCGGTGAAACAGTCTTAGTAGCTTTAGATATTTCAAAGGCTTTTGACGAGGTTTGGTACAAGTGCCTACTTGCCAAGCTCACTTTGTTCGGCTTATCCAATACGCTCATCAATTGGATATCCAGCTTTCGTGACAAAAGACGTATACGCGTTGTCGTCGATGGCTTCTTTTCCAAAGAAACTACTATCAACGTGGGAGTACCCCAAGGATCAGTGACAGCTCCCACACTTTTCCTGCTATACATAAATGACCTCATTTCCTCAACAACTAACCCGATTCATTTCTTTGCAGACGACAGCACTCTACATTGTAGTTCTTCTCAGTTTTACCATAACAATCAGTCTAGTCAGGACGGTAAGGTGACAGCCTCAATCAACAGTGACTTAGAACGTGTTCTTGAATGGGAAAGGAATAATCCACTCACGTTCGACGCCGACATAACCCAGTGTTGCCTTGTGACCGCCAAGAAAGACCGGTCATTTCCTGCTGTAAATATGAATAGCTTGGAACTCCGGTTTTCAAACTCTATTTCTATGTTAGGGATGTCCGTATCATCGAACCTTCCATGAGTTGACCACCTTTCGTCAGCCAGCAAAACAGCTTCCCGTAAACTGGGCTTTCTATACAGATCTAAACAGTACTTCATATCGCAACAACTCCTTTTATTGTATAAGGCTAAAATTCGGCCTCATCTGCAATACAATTACCACCTCTGGGTCAGTGCTACCCAATGCGCCCTTGATATGGTAAACCGCATCCAAAAAAGAATTATAAGGCTTATAAATGACCCGTCTCTGACTTCTGACCTACAGTCTCTTGAGCATAGAAGAATAGTTTCGGTTCTTTTCTTGTTCTATTGCTATTACCATGGCAAGTGTGCATCCGAAATACATTCCTTAATACCTTCGCAGGCCATCTTCGCTAGCAACACTCGGTTTGTCCATTCACACCATAATTACGCACTCAAAATTCCATCGTGTCACAGTAAACGAGCTCAATCTACATTTTTCCACACGGCGACCAAATTGTGTAATGCACTACCCAGTTGCTGTTTTCCTCCAAACTTTGACTGAAGTCAATTTAAGGTAGCCATTCATAAACATTTCTCGGCAGCCTGACAATATCCCCAAACCCTCCCAGTGTTCCTGAGTGCTTTAGTACGTTAGGTAAATCTAAGCCTGTTCGGTAATACTAGTAAAAAAAAAGCTAAATTATTAAAATACTTAGCTTTTGAGTTTTTAAATGGTGTATTTTTCTATTTGTATTTTATATAAATCTATACGTTTCGATAATAATTACAGTTACCATCCTTAGTAAGTGGTAATATCGGTAAGAATTGCTTGAGATGTTGACATGTTGAATTATCATAGCGCTGTAGTAGCTTAATATATAATTGGTAAAGCATTTACTTTAAGGTCTAGGAAAAACAGAAAAAACCTAGACATACTAAGAGCCTTTTTTAAATTATAAGATGAGAAAAACCTATTTGAACGGAGATTTTCTTCTTACCTATTGAAGTTATTAGGATGTTTATATACCTCAATGGCTTCACGTTGCAAACGAACATAATGAGTTTGTCTTGACAATATTTCCATACTATGAAACTGAATGTCATTATTTAAATTATGTAAAGCGTGCTCAGCTACCGCAGATTTCTCTAGTTGACCTAATCTACAAATTCCCATATGATCTTGTCTTGTATCAAAACTACGTTTTGCGCTTGCAATGTATATTTTTCCAACATCTTAAATATTCCTTAATTTTTTTCTTAGAGGTTTAATATCATAATTAATTAGGATTTTTCCAATTAGTACCAACTTTAAAGACTAGTTTTTCCGTATGGTTATGCCGAGCTTTATTATCTTTAAGTGAATATTCGTTTGCTTGTAGTGGTTTTGTTAAATATTCATATTTATGTTTCAAAATTCAGGATCAAAAATTCATTTAGCTCGACGCATTAAAGATTTAATTACACTATTTTTTTGACACGAATGGTTTGATAATTTATGTAGGTATTTATCAGCATATGTCGGCTTTCAGTAAACTTTAATAGATAGTGAATTATTAGTTTTAGATATTAGTATGTTAAGAAACGGTAAACTTCCATTAGTTTCCTTCTCCATGCTAAACTGGATGGTAGGACGTATACCATTTATAAAAATTAAAAGTTCATGCTTCATCTCCATGTTTTCAAATAACAAATGTGTCATCTACATACCTACACCAAACTAAAGGTTTTTTGGATACATTTTATAACGCTAATGTTTCAAAGTTTTCCATGTAAAAATTAGCTATAATAGGACTAAAAGATTACCCATCGCTACTACATCTAACTGTTCATAAACTTACTCTACTGAAAAATAAGTGGTAGTGAAACAGTGTCGAAAAAGAATTGTTATGTCTTTTGGAAAAATGTGTTCAATATATTCAACAATTGCTTTTAGAGGAACTTTTTTAAAAAGTGAAACAACATCAAAACTGACCATTATATCGCCCTCTTCAATTTTGAAATTATGTATTTTTTCAATCAAGTGGTCAGAATTTTTAATATATTGGGGAGTTTTGCCTATAAGAGGTAAGATGTTTCATTGATTTTTTGTAGACCATATAGTTTTGGTACAAGAGCTTCAGAATTAGTTAGTTCCTTTTTTTATTTCTTCAGGAATAGATGATAATTTAAGAAGTTCTTTAGTTTTTAGTACTATCTTTCAACGACTTATTTTCAGTGGAATAATAAATTCTAAGAACAGTTGAATGGTGTAGCAATGGATAGCCCTCTTAGACTTATAGCTAATTTTTCCTTGGAAGGAAAAGTTTGAAAGATTAACCTTACAAAATGCACTTAAAAAACCTTTAGTTTGGCATAGATACGTATTTGAATTCTCAATTTTTATAAATTATATTCATTCAAGGGTCTAGTTTACCATGGAGAAGGATCTTAATACACTAATATCTAAAACTAATCATTCACTATCTTCTAAGGTTTACCGAAATCCGACACACTGATAGATACCTTCATAAATGATTAAACCATCATCCATGTCAAAAAATTGGTGTAGTTGAATATTTAGTGGATCGGGCTAAACCAATGTGTGATCGTAAATTTTTGAAATATGAGGATAAACAAAATCACTATAAGCTAATGGATATTCACTTAGAGGTATTAATAATGTTAACACACTGAAAGACATAACCGTATAGGAAAACTAGTGCATAATATTGGTACCGCTTTTCTTCCTTTTATTACCAATGTTACAAATAGAATTGGAAAAATCCTAATTAATCATGGCATTAAACAAAAAAATCAAAGGACATTTAAGGTGTTTCAAACCCATTGTCTTCTTCCGGAGTGTATAAATAATCTTATTCTTTTGGAAAAGTATATATTGCAACCGCAAAACATAGTTTTGATACAAGACGTAAATAACATATAAGATTTTATAGATTAGGTTAACCAGAGAAATCCGTGTCCCTATGGGCAGTCCAATTTCGCTAACTGGAGATAATATCTTTATGGATAACTTAGAAGATGAAATTCCTTAATTAAATATTTCTGATAAGATTGTATTTTGGTTTTGTTCTGTTGATGATATTTTAGCTGGTTTTGATAGTTCATCAGATCTTATTCATGAGTTCTTAATCAATATTAACAATTTACATACTAACATAAAGTTTAACTAGAGAAAGAACAAAATAGAGCCATTAATTTTCTAGATTCAAACATAGAATTAATACACAGAACAAGTTTGACTTCTCCATATTCAAAAAAGCTACAAATACAGACACTACAATTCCAAATGGTTCGTGTCCGCATAAAACACAAACTGCTTATAGATCAATAGTAGAGGAACTGGTCCGAATATGGGCTATACATTTAATATGGACCCCCGAACTATCTAGACTACACTATATCTACAAGTGCCGCGATCAGTACACGCATTGCTGTTGCACAGTGAGGTTTGCATGTTTTTGACCGTTGAAAGAGTTTTATTGGGCAAGTATATATTACGTGATATTGGTATTTCTTTGTATTACTTCGGAACTGATATATACCAGTCTGGCTCAGAAAAGGTTTAAAAAGAGATTCTAGTATAGGTTATGAACGCAAACAAATTTACAGAATTATAACCTAATATTTATTCTGAATGTAAACATTTTGAAGTATGGGCCCCTTGTGTGAGTTAAATATGGGACCGAAACAATAAAATGTTCTATTTTTTACAGGGTAACAATGTCCGGCAATAAAAGAAAATTTATTCGTCGAAATCTGAGGAAAAAGTGGAACGAGGAGGATATGAAGCGATCTGGTGACGCTGTACAACAAAAACACATGGGTTTAAAAATTGCCTCCAAAAGTTTTCGAGTCCCAAGAGCGACTTTGCAGAGAATGGTAAAAAAGCCAATATGAGCGACTTTCCCGTTGCTGATATTATAAGTACCAAGCTGGGACGAAAACCAATTCTTGGATATGCTATAGAAGAAGAATTAGTTGAGTATATTCTCAAAATGGAGTCTCAGTTTTTTTGTTTAACCAGAAAAGATCTATGTAGAATGGCATACACACTGGCTATTAAAAATGGAATTAAAAATCCTTTTAAAAATGGTATTGCAGGTCGTAGCTGGTTAGATGCTTTTTTAACTGGCCCTAAAATTCAACTACCCCTGCGAAGACCAACTGGAACCTCTTTTGCAAGGGCTTTGAGGTTCAACAAGGAAAATATCAAAATATTTTTCGATAACCTTGAGGCACAATATGTAAAACATAACTATGGACCACACAAAATATTTAATGTCGACGAAACTAGTCTTTCCGTTGTACCGCCGAGGATTCCTAAGGTCATTGCACGAAAAGGAAAACGTCAGATTGCTGTCATTACATCGGCTGAGAGAGGTTCGCTAGTGACTATGGTTGCAGCAATGAGTGCAGGAGGGAAATTTGTTCCCCGAATGTTTATCTTCTCAAGAAAAAATAAAAATGATCAGCTTATGCGCGGAGCACCAGCTGGTAGCATCTATGCAGTACATCCAAGTGGCTGGATTCAGCAACATTTATTCACAGAATGCTTCAATCATTTTATCCAGTTTGTAAAACCAACAAAAGAGTCACCTGTGTTGCTCATAGTAAATGGACATTACAGCCACACCAGAAATTTGGACATAATAAAATTGGCAAGGGAAAATAATGTCTGCATCATACCTCTCCCTCCTCATTCAACCCATAAACTCCAACCACTTGATAAAACGTTCATGGGACCACTAAAAGCGTATTACAGCGAAGAGGTCAGAACTTGGATTCGCATTAATAACAGAGCATTAACACAATTTAACCTGGCGTAGTTATTGGGTAAAGCATTTCTAAAATGCCAGACGAGAGAGATAGCTACAAATGGATTTAAAGTAATCGGAATCTGGCCAATAAATAGAAAGATTTTTTCAGACGCTGATTTTATTGCTGAACGAATTGAAGCTGAAAAAACCTATAATTCAACTGAAAATCAGCTGGAAGAACCGACATGTGATCCTGCCCAAAGTCTTGCTTCAGAAGTTCCACAACCAAGTTGTTCTAAAAATCCAGATCCACCGTTAAGTTGCACAATGGCCTCAACAACCGTAGTATTAGGAGACTGTTCAAATTCATTCATCAGCCCATTCATTCTTTCACCTGTCCCTTCAGTGACAAAACGAGCATCTATAAGAAGAAGAAAAACCTCTTGTTCCCAAATTATAACTTCATCTCCGTATAAAACATATCTTGAATTATCTATTTGGAAAATAAGGAAATCAAAAGAAGGAAACGGGAAAAGAAAAGTATTTTCAGTGGAAACGGAAGAAAATGTAAAGACAAACGCGAAAAAAGGAAAGCGAAAAGTATCTGAAGTAAAGTTGAAAGAAAATGTAGCGAAACCCAAACGAAAAACTCAAACCAGATTTAGTTCAGATGAAGAAGAGGAAGATGAATTTTTGCCTGCAGATGATGACCTTGACGTAGATCAAATCGGCCAAGATACTCCTGACAGTAAAGATGCTTCGTGTATATTTTGTGAACAACGATTTTCTGATGATATCAGAGGAGAAAAGTGGGTTAAGTGTATAATGTGTTGTCTTTGAGCTCATGAAGAGTGTTCCGGAGCAGAAAAAGACTCTTACATTTGTGATTGTTTGCAATAACTTTAGTTTTTCCTTTTCTTAGGCATACATTGTTTTTTATGTGGTTTTATTTAATATTTCATGTCGCGTAGTGGAAATTTATTTAGTTTTAATAAGGGGCCCATATTTCATACCTCCTAGCAATCTTGAAAAAATGTACCCGACCTTATATATTTTTTTATAATACCAGTATACTTCATTTAACAAAAAATATATTTTGCAATTTTGTTACAAATGTCCTATGGTATCTATAGATGAATTTTAATAGTTTTTGTTAATATAATAAGTAAGTTACAATAAAAAAAAATCAGGGTTCCATATTCGGACCACTTCAACAACTTTCAATAAAGGAATATCAATTGTAAAACAAATAGCACAAGCAAATATAATCGACACTTTAGTTAAAAATCTAGAGTACAAATTATCTATCAAAAAATCCAATTAGCGCAAAACCGACAGGAAATAGATACATATCAATGTAATACTTTGGAAAAATATCAGAAAAAGTAGCCATATTATAAAAGAACAATAACTATAAGGTTGCTATCAAAACTAATACTAATGTTCTTAAATGTTTATGTCAAGCCCAAGATTCAACAAACGACATTTTGAAGTCGGGTATATTATAAATTGAATTACACATCCTGTAATTCTGTTTATATTGGACAAACACTTAGGAACTTAAATACAAAGAACACATTAGATGTCACAATTAGAACCACACAGGCAAATCAAAATGATGCCAAATACTTAATAGTAAATAGTAAATAATCACAAAACAACCTTAACTTTTTACAGTTTTACATAAACATAAACAGAAAATGCGTTTTAAACGGACAAGTTAATGTTAGAAACCACTTTTAGCAGACATTTTAAATATAGAGTAATAATTTACATAGAGTTTGCTGTTTTACCGTAATGATTTGTTGCCATAACTACTTGATATTTTATTTTAAGTAGTTTCTCTTGATAATGATACATATTGTATTGAAACGCGTTGAGAAATAGGTATTTACAAAACATTGTGGAATTATATTATAAATATTAGATAGTGCTATTAATTATGGAATTCCATGAAGTGGGATTAAAGAATAATAATTGAAACATTAGTTTATAAACAAATTAATTACCTGTATCAAATAATGTTAGCTGTAACAAGGTAATACAGAATTACAGTAATTATGATAATTAAAATTATTAAGTATGTGAAATGAAATTTCATTGAAATAAAAATGTAACTCGCGAAATAAATGTGAAAAGCTTCTTCAGTTATTTAACTGCACATCGCCTATTTAAAGAATTAAGGTCGATAATTGCATCGTTGATTATATTTTGAGATAAATTTGAATACGTGAACGTATGAAATGAAGTAAGTGCCTTCACGGCGTTTTCATTGATTGAAAATTATTTTCTGGATGTTGTGAAACGTGACATCACGTGGATTGTTTTACGTGAACGTTTTAAATCGCAGGTTTAGTTTTAATTAATTAATTCGTAAAAAAGATGAATGTGATTTGTATATTTATAGCCCCGCAGGTGGTAAGATGTTCCATGTTCAGGAAGCATTTTTATTGAAGAGAGGGCATATAAAAACAATGTTCGACGATAAAGACGGGTGCTGCTGTTTGACCGCGTACCCGGAATATACGTTGAAGTAGGTGATAACATGACGCATGGCATCCGTGGTGTATTGGCTACTTGTTGATGCGTTTGCGGGGGCGGACCGCTAAACGAATGGCCTCGCGAAGTAACGTGAGCGTAGGTGCGCTATCGGGCGCTGCGTATCCGCAACCAACCAGCCGATTCGTGTCTCCTGAAGTCCGCCCATTCAGGGGTTTTAAGTTCTTCGGCGAAGGAAGGTATACCACGCGACTTCGACAGTTCATAGTGTTCTTGTGCACGCGGGTGCTTGTTGTGAATGCCATCATGTTGCCTTACCAGGCTGTGGCCATGGACTACGCGGTGACGTCCACCTTCCAAAGGCAAACACCTATAGGACTTGGTGTCAACATCAATCCAGCTTTCACGCACTCCTGGTTCGTACCGGCGGATCTGTGTGTCCCCTACAAAAAGACTCCTCTCCTCGAACCAGGGCATGTTACTTATTTGTCTCTGCTTATTGTGGTGTTACTGTCATGAAACCCGAATAGCAAATCCCTTTTTCTCTGTGGCGGGTTTAAAAAATATATAGCATGACGTTCATTTATTAAACATGCATGCAATTACTAAAATTTCATTTTATTACTACCACTCATACTAATACATCGTTCACCTAATTTTAATTAATGGATGAAATAATTCGGCAATCAAAATCATTTTTAAAACGATTAATTATTTTTAATGTATGTATAATTTATAAAAACTTTATGTACCAACCCTTTCTACTGCGTGTTGTATAAAAACGCGAATTATTTCTGGACAGTACCAAAAATTAGCTATTAATTACCAAATAAGTATCTCAATAATATATCACTTACTTGATCATTCGGTTAAATACAAGTTAATTTTTTAAACCCGTCCGTCCATTATAACAACCTTTATTTGCAAATTTAAATTCAGCATGGTTTTTATAATTTAGTGGAAAAATATTTGAACAAAGCTGAAATGTTTAATTTGCCAGGTTTGTTCAAATGTTTCTAGTTTATTTATATTTTAAAGTTAAAACTAGCTCCCTTGCACCGTGAAGCTTTTAACTGTTTTTATGTTAGAATACATAATAGTGTAAATGTCGAAAGTCAAGTCATCAAAATCTAAGCTTTACTACGTTTTTACAACATACTGTGAATTTGAAAACGGCAAAAGGGAAGGCATTTCTAGACGAAAACGATTTGTGTAGCACTAAAGTAGAATTGCAAGTAATTTGGAACAATATTTACTGTTTTTCGGTAAAATTTAGCAAAAAATTCAGACTTTTGTATTTTGTTAATAACCTACATGATTTTTATTATTCCCATTAATTTTGCTGTAAAGATATTTATCGAAAATTAGGCCTAATTCCATTAGAAAATGATACAGGGTGTTTTGTAAATGCAACAGCGAAGATATGTTAAAATTATAAATAGGCACCACTGATTTTTTATACATGATAGCTATCATACATATTATAGTCGTTTGTCACTGTGAAAATACGATAGTCACCACAAAAAAAATTCTAAAATATGTTTAATAAATTAATAACTTCCGATACAATTTTTTTCTGTATTTACGTCCAACAACACTGGTTTCTCAATCAAAATTCTCCAGAAATTCATTATTTCTGCCCTGGGCCGGCAAAACGTTACAATTGTAAAATGGCACCATTGATTTTTCATACGTCATAGCCATCATACATTAGAGTCGTTTGTCACAGTGAAAATACAATAGAGTTTAATAAATTAATAACTTCGTATACAATTTTTGTTGTTCTTCCGTCCAGCAACAATGGTTTCTCAATCAAAACCGACCAAAAACTCATTATTTCTGGCCTGGGCCGGCAAAACGTTAAATTTGTAAATTGGAACCACTCATATTTTAGGCATGATAGCCATCATACATATTAGAGTCGAATGCACACTCACACAAAGATTTCTAAAATATATGTAATAAGTTAATAACTTAGTGTACAACTTTTTTTTGTACTTCCTTCCGGCAACACTGGTTTCTCAATCACAGAAACTCATTATTTCTATCCTGGGCCGGCAAAACGTCAAAATTGTAAAATGGCACCACTGATTTTTTTATACATGATAGCCATCATACATATTAGAGTCGTTTGTCACAGTGAGAATGCAATAAAGCCACCAAAAAAAATTTCTAAAATATGTTTAATAAATTAATAGCTTTAGTATACAATTTTTTTTGTACTTCCGTCCAGCAACAATGGTTTCCAATCAAAACCGACCAGAAACTCATTATTTCTGGCCTGGATCTGCAAAACGTTAAAATTGTAAATTTGCTCCACAGATTTTTTATGCGTGATAGCCATCAATACATATTAGAGTTGTTTGTCATAGTGAAAATGTGAGTATGTTTAATAAATTAATAACTTAGTATACAAATTTATTTTGTACTCTCGTCCGACAACACTGGTTTCTCAATCAAAATCGTCCAGAAACTTATTATTTCTACCCTGCACCGGCAAAGCGTTAAAATTGTAAATTGGCATCACTAATCTTTTATGCATGATAGCTATCATACATATTAGAGTCGTTTGTCACAGTCAAAATACGATAGTCACGAGAAAAATTTTCTAAAATATGTTTAATAAATTGATAACTTAGTATGCAACACTGGTTTCTCAATCAAATTCGACCAGAAACTCATAATTTCTGCTCTGGACTTGGAAAACGTTAAAATTGTAAAATGGCACCATTGATTTTTCATACGTCATAGCCATCATACATATTAGAGTCGTTTGTCACAGTGAAAATACAATAGAGTCGCCAAAAGAATATTTCTAAATTATGCTTAATGAATTAATAACTTAGTATACAATTTTTTTTGTACTTCCGTCCAGCAACAATGGTTTCTCAATCAAAACCGACCAAAAACTCATTTTTTCTTGCCTCGGCCGGCAAAACATTAAATTTGTCAATTGGAACCACTGATCTTTTATGCATGCCATTATACATATTAGAGTAGAATGCACAGTCACACAAAGATTTCTAAAATATATTTAATAAGTTAATAACTTAGTGTACAACTTTTTCTTGTACTTCCTTCCGGCAACACTGGTTTCTCAATTAAAGTCGTCCAGAAACTCATTATTTCTACCCTGGGCCGGCAAAACCTTAAAATTGTAAAATGGCACCACTGATTTTTTATACATGATAGCCATCATACATATTAGAGTCGTTTGTCACAGTAAGAATGCAATAAAGCCACCAAAAAAAATTTCTAAAATATGTTTAATAAATTAATAGCTTAGTATACAATTTCATTGTACTTCCGTCCAGCAACAATGGTTTCCAATCAAAACCGACCAGAAACTCATTATTTCTGGCCTGGATCTGCAAAACGTTAAAATTGTAAATTTCCTCCACACATTTTTTATGCGTGATAGCCATCAATACATATTAGAGTTGTTAGTCATAGTGAAAATGCGAGTATGTTTAATAAATTAATAACTTAGTATACAAATTTATTTTGTACTCTCGTCCGGCAACACTGGTTTCTCAATCAAAATCGTCCAGAAACTTATTATTTCTACCTTGCACCGGCAAAGCGTTAAAATTGTAAATTGACATCACTAATCTTTTATGCATGATAGCTATCATACATATCAGAGTCGTTTGTCACAGTCAAAATACGATAGTCACGAGAAAAATTTTCTAAAATATGTTTAATAAATTGATAACTTAGTATGCAACACTGATTTCTCAATCAAATTCGACCATAAACTCATCATTTCTGCTCTGGACTTGGAAGACGTTAAAATTCTAAAATGGCACCATTGATTTTTCATACGTCATAGCCATCATACATATTAGAGTCATTTGTCACAGTGAAAATACAATAGAGTCGCCAAAAGAATATTTCTAAATTATGTTTAATAAATTAATAACTTAGTATACAATTTTTCTCAATCAAAACCGACCAAAAACTCATTATTTCTGGCCTGGGCCGGCAAAACGTTAAATTTGTAAGTTGGAACCACTGATCTTTTATGCATGATAGCCATCATACATATAAGAGTCGAATGCACAGTCACACAAAGATTTCTAAAAAATATTTAATAAGTTAATAACTTAGTGTAAAACTTTTTTGTACTTCCTTCCGGCAACACTGGTTTCTCAATCAAAATCGTCCAGAAACTCATTATTTCTATCCTGGGCCGGCAAAACGTTAAAATTGTAAAATGGCACCACTGATTTTTTTTATACATGATAGCCATCATATACATATTAGAGTCGTGTGTCACAGTGAGAATGCAATAAAGCCACCAAAAAAAAAATTCTAAAACATGTTTAATAAATTAATAGCTTAGTATACAATTTTTTTTTGTACTTCCGTCCAGCAAGAATGGTGTCCAATCAAAACAGACCAGAAACATTTCTGGCCTGGATCGGCAAAACGTTAAAATTGTAAATTGGCTCCACAGATTTTTTATGCGTGGTAGTCATCAATACATATTAGAGTTGTTTGTCATAGTGAAAATGCGAGTATGTTTAATAAATTAATAACTTAGTATACAAATTTTTTTTTGTACTCTCGTCCGGCAATACTGGTTTGTCAATCAAAATCGTCCAGAAACTTATTATTTCTACCCTGCACCGGCAAAGCATTAAAATTGTAAATTGTCATCACTGATCTTTTATGTATGATAGCTATCATACATATTAGAGTCGTTTGTCACAGTCAAAATACGATAGTCACAAGGAAAATTTTCTAAAATATGTTTAATAAATTGATAACTTAGTATGCAACACTGGTTTCTCAATTAAATTCGACCATAAACTCATCATTTCTGCTCTGGACTTGGAAGACGTTAAAATTCTAAAATGGCACCATTGATTTTTCATACGTCATAGCCATCATACATATTAGAGTCATTTGTCACAGTGAAAATACAATAGAGTCGCCAAAAGAATATTTCTAAATTATGTTTAATAAATTAATAACTTAGTATACAATTTTTCTCAATCAAAACCGACCAAAAACTCATTATTTCTGGCCTGGGCCGGCAAAACGTTAAATTTGTAAGTTGGAACCACTGATCTTTTATGCATGATAGCCATCATACATATAAGAGTCGAATGCACAGTCACACAAAGATTTCTAAAATATATTTAATAAGTTAATAACTTAGTGTACAACTTTTTTGTACTTCCTTCCGGCAACACTGGTTTCTCAATCAAAATCGTCCAGAAACTCATTATTTCTATCCTGGGCCGGCAAAACGTTAAAATTGTAAAATGGCACCACTGATTTTTTTTATACATGATAGCCATCATATACATATTAGAGTCGTTTGTCACAGTGAGAATGCAATAAAGCCACCAAAAAAAAAATTCTAAAACATGTTTAATAAATTAATAGCTTAGTATACAATTTTTTTTTGTACTTCCGTCCAGCAAGAATGATGTCCAATCAAAACAGACCAGAAACATTTCTGGCCTGGATCGGCAAAACGTTAAAATTGTAAATTGGCTCCACAGATTTTTTATGCGTGGTAGTCATCAATACATATTAGAGTTGTTTGTCATAGTGAAAATGCGAGTATGTTTAATAAATTAATAACTTAGTATACAAATTTTTTTTGTACTCTCGTCCGGCAATACTGGTTTGTCAATCAAAATCGTCCAGAAACTTATTATTTCTACCCTGCACCGGCAAAGCATTAAAATTGTAAATTGTCATCACTGATCTTTTATGTATGATAGCTATCATACATATTAGAGTCGTTTGTCACAGTCAAAATACGATAGTCACAAGGAAAATTTTCTAAAATATGTTTAATAAATTGATAACTTAGTATGCAACACTGGTTTCTCAATTAAATTCGACCATAAACTCATCATTTCTGCTCTGGACTTGGAAGACGTTAAAATTCTAAAATGGCACCATTGATTTTTCATACGTCATAGCCATCATACATATTAGAGTCATTTGTCACAGTGAAAATACAATAGAGTCGCCAAAAGAATATTTCTAAATTATGTTTAATAAATTAATAACTTAGTATACAATTTTTCTCAATCAAAACCGACCAAAAACTCATTATTTCTGGCCTGGGCCGGCAAAACGTTAAATTTGTAAGTTGGAACCACTGATCTTTTATGCATGATAGCCATCATACATATAAGAGTCGAATGCACAGTCACACAAAAATTTGTAAAATATATGTAATGAGTTAATAACTTAGTGTACAACTTTTTTGTACTTCCTTCCGGCAACACTGGTTTCTCAATCAAAATCGTCCAGAAACTCATTATTTCTATCCTGGGCCGGCAAAACGTTAAAATTGTAAAATGGCACCACTGATTTTTTTTATACATGATAGCCATCATATACATATTAGAGTCGTTTGTCACAGTGAGAATGCAATAAAGCCACCAAAAAAAAAATTCTAAAACATGTTTAATAAATTAATAGCTTAGTATACAATTTTTTTTTGTACTTCCGTCCAGCAAGAATGGTGTCCAATCAAAACCGACCAGAAACATTTCTGGCCTGGATCGGCAAAACGTTAAAATTGTAAATTGGCTCCACAGATTTTTTATGCGTGGTAGTCATCAATACATATTAGAGTTGTTTGTCATAGTGAAAATGCGAGTATGTTTAATAAATTAATAACTTAGTATACAAATTTTTTGTACTCTCGTCCGGCAATACTGGTTTGTCAATCAAAATCGTCCAGAAACTTATTATTTCTACCCTGCACCGGCAAAGCATTAAAATTGTAAATTGTCATCACTGATCTTTTATGTATGATAGCTATCATACATATTAGAGTCGTTTGTCACAGTCAAAATACGATAGTCACAAGGAAAATTTTCTAAAATATGTTTAATAAATTGATAACTTAGTATGCAACACTGGTTTCTCAATTAAATTCGACCAGAAAGTCATGATTTCTGCTCTGGACTTGGAAAACGTTAAAATTGTAAATTAGCACCACTGATTTTCATGCTTGATAGCTCATATATATTAATGTTTGTCACAGTGAAAACACGATAGAGTTACCAAAAATGTTTTTAACATGTTTAGTAAATTAATAACATACTATACAATTTTTTTTGTACTTCCGTCCTGCAACACTGGTTTCTCAATCAAAATGGTCCATAAACTCATTATATCTGCCCTGCGCCGGCAAAACGTTAAAATTGTAAATTGACACCACTGATTGTTTACACATGACATATATCATACATATTACTGTTTGTTACAGTGAACATACGATATAGTTACCAAAAAATTTTTTTAATAAGTCTAATAAATTAATAACTACTATACAATTTCTGCCCGGGGTTGGCAAAACGTTAAAATTGTAAATTGGCACCACTGATTTTTCTCATCCTTATCACTGGCAAACATAGTTTATGGACGTGTGATACACAACACTTTTTTGTGATGAAGCTATTAATTCGTTACAAATATTTTCAAAATGTTTTTTGTGACGCATGTGTTAAGCTGCGTTGGCAGCTTTGAACATGAATGTGTCCACCGGTTCTAACATATATCACATCTGTTAGCAAATATTCATACATAATAAAATCTAGAAATTTTTACGTTTAGAGATAATGAGCTCCTGAATGATTTTCAGAGTTGAAAAACCAATGTTGCCGGATCAAACACACAAATAAATTCTGTGCTACGTTTTTAAGTTATGAAACATATTTTAGAAAATTTTTTTGGTAACTCCATCATATTTTTACTGTCATAAACGGTACTAATATGCACGACAGCTATCGTGCATGAAAAATCAGTGATTCGTAGTTGCAGGCCTCCGTCCACAATTCTGCTCATACTGGCAAAACTATCGTTTCTCTTAAATAGCCATTTATCAATCTAGTACACTCAAAATGTATTAAAAAAGTGTGATTAAAGAATAAGAAATATTATATGAAAATTTAACTGAAAATTCAGTCTTATATTTAGTTAATTACATGTCTTTTATTATTCGCGTTAATTTTGCTGTAAAGAATTCTTAGAAAATTAAGCCTAATTACATTAGAAAATGATACAGGATGTCATGTAACTGTAACAGCGAGGATGCGTTAAAACACCATAGAAAAGTTTTACATGTTGTCTTCTTAAAGATTAAAATTATTAATTTTTTTTGCTTCCGTCCGGCAACACTGGTTATTCAATTAAAATCGTCCAGAAACTCGTTATTTCTGCCCTGGACCGGTAAAACGTTAAAATTTTAAATTAGCACCATTGATTTTTTATACCTAATGGCCATCATACATATCATTTTGCGAATACTAGCAAAAATAGTTTACGGACGCTATTAATTCATTAAACATGTTTTTAAATACGCAATCATATTTTATGATATGTAGGCATACGTGTCAAACAGCTCTACTATATATCACACCTGTCAGAAAATGTTCTGCATAAAAAGTGAGTGGTACCAATCTAGAGAATTTTACGTTTAGAAGCAATGAGTTCCTGGACGATTTTGAGAAACTCATTATTTCTGCCCTGGACCGGACAATTGTAAATTAGCACAACTGATTTTTTCATAGTTGATAGCTCTTATACATATTAATATTTGTCACTGTGAAAACACGATAGAGTTGCCAAAATTTTTTTTAATATGTTTGGTAAATTAATAACATATTATACAATTTTTTTTTTGTACTTGCGTCCTGCAGCACTGGTTTCTCAATCAAAATCGTCCAGAATCTTATTATTTCTACCCTGGACCGGCAAAGCGTTCAAATTGTAAATTGGCATCACTGATTTTTTCTGCATGATAGCTATCATGGATATTATAGTCGTTTATCAGAGTCAAAATACGATAGTCACCAGAAAATTTTCTAAAATATGTTTAATAAATTGATAACTTAGTATGAAACACTGGTTTCTCAATCAAATTCGACCAGAAACTCATTATTTCTGCTCTGGGCCTGGAAAACGTTAAAATTGTAAATTGGCACCACTGATTTTTTTATACATGATAGCCATCATACATACTAGTGTGAAACGTCACAGTGAAAATACAAATGAGTCACAAAAAGTGTCTAAAATATATTTAATAAGTCAATAATTAAGTATACAATTTTTTTATACTTTCGTCCAGAAACTCATTATTTCTGCCCTGGACCGGAAAAACGTTAAAATTGTAAATTAGCACCACTGATTTTGTCATACTTGATAGTTCTCATACATATTAATGTTTGTCACAGTGAAAACCCCATAGAGTTACCAAAATTTTTGTTAATATGTTTAATAAATTAGTCACATATTATACAGTTTGTTTGTACTTCCGTCCTGCAATACTGATTTCTCAATCAAAATGGTCCATAAACTCATTATTTCTGCCCTGCGCCGGCAAAACGTTAAAATTGTAAATTGGCACCACTGATAGTTTACATATTCTATCATACAATTTTTTAATCATTTTAATAAATTAATAACTTGCTATACAATTTTGTTTGTACTTCCGTTCAGCAACACTGGTTTCTCAATCAAAATCGTTCAGAAACTCATTATTTCTGCCCTGGGTCGGCAAAACGTTAAAACTGTAAATTGGCACCACTGGCAAACATAGTTTATGGAAGTGTGATACGCAACATTTTCGTGATGAAGCTATTAATTCGTTACAAATATTTTCAAAATGTTTTGGTGGCGCATGTGTTAAGCTGTGTTGGCAGCATTGAATGTGTAAGTGTCCACCGGTTCAAATATATATCACATCTGTCAGCAAATGTTCATGTATAACAAAATCTGGAAATTTTATGTTTAGAAATAAAAAGCATCTGGACGATTTTGCGAGTTGAAAAACCAATGTTGCCGGATGGAACACAAAAAGAAATTCTGTGCTACGTTTTTAATTTATGAAACATATTTTAGAAAATTTTTTTGGTAACTCCATCATATTTTCACTGTCACAAACGGTACTAATATGTACGACAGCTATCGTGCATGAAAAATCAGTGATTCGCAGTCGCAGGCCTCCGTCCACAATTCTGCTCATACTCGCAAAACTATCGTTTCTCTCAAATAGCCATTTATCAATCTAGTACACTCAAAACGTGTTACAAAAGTGTGATTAAAGAATAAGAAATATTATATGAAAATTTAACTGAAAATTCAGTCTTATATTTAGTTAATTACATGTCTTTTATTATTCGCGTTAATTTTGCTGTAAAGAATTCTTAGAAAATTAAGCCTAATTACATTAGAAAATGATACAGGATGTCATGTAAATGCAACAGCAAGGATCGTTAAAACACCATAGAAAAGTTTTATATGTTGTCTTCTTGAAGCTTAAAATTGTAAATTTTTTTTTGCTTCCGTCCGGCAATACTGGTTATTCAACCAAAATCGTCCAGAAACTCGTTATTTCTGCTCTGGGCCGGCAAAACGTTAAAATTGTAAATTAGCACCATTGGTTTTTTATACACGGTAGCCATCATACATATCATTTCGCGAATACTCGCAAAAATAGCTTGCGGACGCTATTAATTCATTAAACATATTTTCAAAAACCCAATCATATTTTATGCTATGTAGGCAGCATTGAACATGTACGTGTAAAACGGCTCTACTATGTATCACACCTGTCAGCAAATGTACTGCATAAAAAAGTGAGTGGTGGTAATCTAGAAATTTTTACGTTTAGAAGCAATGAGTTCCTGGACGATTTTGAGAATTAAAAAACCTGTGATGCCGAATGGAAACACAAAAAAAACATACTCTGCTACATTATTAATTTATGAAACATACTTTAGAAATTTTTTTTTGGGAACTCCATCATATTTTCACTGTGGCAAACGACAGCTATCATATGTGGAAAATCAGTGGTTGGCAGATGCAGACCTCGGCACCCAGTTCTGCTCATACTCGCAAAACTAAGGTTTTTCCCCCAATGATGCAAATAACCATTTATCAATCTAGTAGATTCAAAACTTATTACTTAAGTGTGATTAAAAAATAAGAAGTAGTAGCACTAAAGTAAGCAATTTTCTGTTTTTTATGAAAACTTAGCTGGAAATTCAAACATGATTTATATTATTCGCCTTAATTTGGCTGTAAAGAAATTCATAGAAAATTGAGCCTAATTACATTGGGAAATGATACAGGATGTTTTGTAAATGCAACAGCAAAGCTACGTAAAAACGTGACAGAAGCGGTGTTAAATTTATTTATCTGAAAAAATTACCCAAAATTTGTTAGGCCTAAATAATTTATTAAAGAGCTCATTACAAATGAATCCATCACAATTCATAACATTTTTAATGTCCCTGAAATGAATTTGGAAAATAACTTTTATACCTCGGTCCTGCATATGCACGAGGTTTACATAGAGTATCTCAGAATTAATGCATTTTTAAAAACCATGAAAAACGTTAATTAAAAAGTAATTGGCTCCAAAATTATTCAATATTTGTAGATTCTGCAAAAATTTCCCGTTACAGGGAATCGCGAATTTTGTGAACCATGGCTTTCGCTCCCATTGTGCTCTAAACCTTCGAAAAATACAAATTTACAAAAAACTTGTACACGTAATGTTTTGGCGTTCGAATTCTTTATACCTCGTACATGAAAGGAGATGGCTAAACATCCAACTCTATAAACACTTTATTAAACATGTCAATACAAATAATCCAAAACAAATAACAAGTACTCATGTTTAATTGCAAAGCGTCTAATTACTTTTTGAGTAAGAAATCAGGTCTGAATAATAATTTGAATAACCACCGGAATACTGTTACAAGCTAAATTCTGAAAGGTTAAGTTTATTATAGTTTTTATGGGTTTTCAATCCTCAAAATCGTCCAAAAACTCATTATTTCTGTTCTGAACCGACGAAACATTAAAAATGTAAATTGACACCACTTCTTTTTCATACATGATAGCTGTCATATATATTAGAACCGTTTGTCTCAGTGCGAATATGATAAAGACACAAAAAAAATTCTAAAATATGTTTAATAAAGTAATAACGTAGCACACACATTTTTTTGTGCTTCCGTCCGGTTACACTGGTTTTTCAATCCTCAAAAGCATCCAGAAACTCATTGTTTCTAAACGTATAAGTTTTTAGATTGGAACCATTCTCTTTTCATATATGAACCTTTGCTGACAGTTATTATACATATTAGAGTCGATTAACACGTAGATGTTCAATGTTGCCAACATAGCTTAAAATATGATAGCGTCACCAAAAACATTTTTAAAAATATTTTTAATGAATTAATAGCGTCAACACAAAGAATGTTGTGTATCACACGCCCAGAAACTATGTTTGCGAGTATTCTCCAAATGATCGTTTTCGGCCTAATGATACAAATAACTAATGTATCACTACGCCAGAAGAGAAAGTTTTGTTAGTATTCGGAAAACTACCGTTTATGGCCCAGTAATACAAATAACCATTTATCAATCTAGTACATTCAAAACTTATTACAAAAACAAAATTAAAAAATCATATTTTAAACTATGTTGGCGACATTGAACATGTACGTGTCAAACGGCTCTAATATGTGTCGCATCCCTCAACAAATGTTCATGTATTATGAAAACTCTATAAATTTTTACGTTTAGAAACAATGAGTTCGTGGACGATTTTGAGAATTGAAAAACCGGATGGAAACAAAAAAATTCTGTGCCACGTTATTAATTTATGAAACATATCTTAGAAATTATTTTGGTAACTCCATCATATGTTCACTATAACAAACGGGTCTAATATGTATGACAGCTATCGTGCATGAAAAATCAGTAGTTCGCAGTTGCATGCCTGGGCCTGCAATTTTGCTCATACTCGCAAAACTATCGTTTCTCGACCGACCAGTGATACAAATAACCATTTATCAATCTAGTACATTCAAAACCTGCATATGCACGAGGTTTACTCTAAAATGTTTCATAATTAATTCACTGCAATTGGCTGAAAAATTATTCAATACTTGTTTATTCAGATTCTACAAAAATTTCCCTTTATAGAGATGTCGTGTATCTTGTGCACCATGGCTTACGCTCCCATTGTGCTCTAAACCATTAAAAAAAACAAATTTCCAAAAGACTTGCACTCACAATGTGTTGGTGTTCAAATTCTTTATACATCGTACATGAAAGGTCAAAAATCCAATTCTAGAAACACTTTAGTAGAAATGACAATATAAAGAATCCATGACAAATATGATCAAATAACAAGTGCTCATTTTTAATCTTAAACTGCAAAGCGTCTAATTATTTTCTGAGTAAGAAACGGTAATTTGAAGAACCATCAGAAAAGAGTTACAAGCTGGGTTTTTGTGCTTCCGTCCGTCAACACTGACTTTGCAATCCTCAAAACTGTTCGGAAAATTATTGTTTCTGTCCTGGGCGGATAAACCGTTAACATTGTAAATTGGCAGCACTGATCTTTTATACATGAACATTTGCTGATAGCTATCATACATATTAAAGCCGTTTGTCACATTGGAAATATAATGGAGTCGCCAAAAAAATTTATAAAATGTGTTTAATAAATTAATACAATTTTCTTTATGCTTTCGTCCAGCAACACTGATTTTTGAATCCTCAAAATCGTCCAGAAACACATTGTTTCTGGTCTAGACTGGCAACACGAAAAAATTTTTAGATTAGCACCGCTGACTTTTCATTCATGAACATTTGCTGACAGCTGTCATGCATATTAGAGCCGTTAGTCATATTGAAAATATGATGGTCACCAAGAAAAAATTCTAAAATATGTTTAATAATTTAATATGTAGCGCATCTCTTTTTTTGTGCTTCTGTCTGGAAACACTGGTTTTGTTTCTGGGCTAGACCGGCAAAACGTAAAAAATTTAGATTGGCACCGCTGACTTTTTTTTATACATGAACATTTTCTGACAGCTGTTGTACATATTAGAGCCGTTTGACACGTACATCTTCAATGCTGCCAATATAACTGAAATCATGATGGCGTCACCAAAAAAATTTTTGAAAATATTTTTAATGAAAAAAAAATGTTGTGTATCACACGTTCAGAAGCTATTTTTGCGAGTATTCGCAGTTGCAGATCTTAGCTAACGTTTCGGTGTGCAAAATGATTGTTTTTGGCCTAGTGACGCAAGTATCACTAAACCAGTAACTATAGCTTGCGAGTATGATAGAATTGAAGGGTGAAGCGTCAGCCAACACTTGAAACTGCGAATACAGAATATCGTTTTTGAGCCAGTAACACAAATAATCATTTATCAACCTAGTGTATTCAAAACCTATTACAAAATTGTGATTAAAATATAAGTAATATTGGCCTTAATATTAAAAAATTAACGCTGAGCAAAAACTTAAATTTTAAAAACTTTTGAATTCTAGGTTATTCTAGATCTTGTTTCAAAATTGAAGCAACTATATACACCTATCGGACTTCGCATATAATTTTTTTTAATTTCCCTGGATTAAATCAGGAAAACAGGCGTTTTCGAGTTTTTCTCAATAGCGTATTAAAACAAAAAATTTTCAAAAACTTCTGATTGATATTAAAATCGTACTACTTTTTAGATTTTATTCAAATTCTTTGAGGAGCTTAACTTAAAACACATCATATTTCGAAAATCATGGATACACACAGTATTTTTATAGCCTATCAAAAACATATAGACATCTGAATAACAAGTAATAAGTATTGGCCATCAAGCGTATCACCACAAATATGATTACAAAACAGCCCTCCGGATTGATTTATTCAATCCAAAGTTTAAATCTTCAAAACATTTTTAATTTATTTTTTAAATAAACGATTGTTAAGCTCTACATTCATAATTTTATAACGCTCAAAAACGTTTATTATACGGTTTGTGAATCTTATACATTGGTATAGTTATGTTTTTTCTGCACAGAGTATTTCACATTGCATTCAAATCTTCTTGCCTCAAAAAAATATCTCCAAGTTGAAGAATATTTTGAACCTCGTTTTGTAGTTCTCAAAATTAAGATCATATATAACCACCCGACCTCGCATATGTATGTATACAATGTGTCCCAAATTCGCTTCTCTATAAAGGGATCTCGGCTTCTGTTATTCTTACGGCAAAGGTTAAATGGGAAAAGTTTTAGAGAAGGCTTAGAGCATTCGATATCCGGTTTCAGATTGACGATCGATCAATTGGTTTTGAAAATATCGGCGAAAAACCGAAAATGGCAGATTTCATTTTTCGCCAGTAAATCCGAAATGGTTAATTTGACAGCTGTCACAATGTGAGATTATTCGGACACTTTTTTGAGACGAATAAGATGGCGTGTATGACATGTCACAATCGTCTTTTGTTATCCCACAATCTGCCTCAACTTCCATATTTCTTATTGCCGCCATATTGGATTTTTCGATTTTTTGAAAGAGCGCAATATTTCCAGTTTAGTGATGTCTCACAACTGCATAAAAGATTAGAGTTTCATCGAAATATCACACTTTCTAAAGTTAGGTCTTATTTATTATTAGTAGGCCATGATTTATTTGTCGCAAAATAACATTAATAAATAATGTATAAAATTCTTTTTATTTTATTTTTAATAAAACATGAAATTAAATAACGACCTCTCCACAAGACAGATGTTTTGGGACAAATTCCCAGCTATGAGTGTGTTAAAAATAAAGCCAGAAAAATCGTCATTAATTTAATTAATACTTGAACCTTTGAACAACCTACAATAAAATTACAATTACAATTAATTTACAGATTTGCAAAATGACGTCCATTTACATCGAAACAATTTTGACAATTGGTGACTGTTTTTCGTACAACCCTAGCAAGTGTATTTCCGTTAACACTATTTCTAAATGTATCTAAAACTCTCTGTCTCAGGATTTCTATGGTCGCAGGAGGATCAAACTCGTAGACCTCATTCTTTGTGTGACCCCAAAGGTACAAATCCAAGGGCGAAAGGTCAGGAGATCTAGGAGGCCAAGATATTGGACCATTTAATGCAATAACTCTTTCATCAAACTGCTCCCTTAAGAAGTTGCTGACTTGAATGGTGTTGTGTGCCGGACATACATCCTGTTGAAACCAGGTTCTTATGAACTCATCTTCGGTGAGAGTAGCTCGTAAAGCCGGCACAACCTGGTTTCGCAAAAGCTCTAGGTACCTCTGTCCGTTTAAGTTACAGTCAAACAAAAATGGTCCTATAAGTCGATTTCCTACAATGATTAATAATTTATAATACATAGGTGCCCAATTAAAATAGGTAAGTTAGATTAAATTACCAATAATCCCACACCAAACGTTACTTCCAAATCTGGTCTGTAGACGTCTCTCAGCCACTTCGCGAGGGTTTTCTACAGCCCAATGATGAATGTTGTGCTTATTAAAAACTCCACAATTCGTAAACCTACTCTCATCAGACCACAAGACATGATTAACAAAATCGGGATTTTCATTACACATTCTAGTATACCACTCGCAGAAGCGCATTCGTCTTGGAAAATCAGTTGAACTATTGTGGGTTTGTATGGATAGTAGTTTTTAACACTCTTTGTACCGTTGATTTTGACACACGAATTTCCCGTTCTACCGTTCTTACCGATGCACTGGGGTTTTCGTTGACAGCTTCTAAAATGTTTCTGTCCCGATTTTCATTATCAATATTGTATCCGCTTTTAGGTTGTTCGAAGGCCCCATAGTTAATTAAATTAATTACAATTTTTCTGAAGTGGGTTTTATGAGGCTGCTGTCGTTCGGGGTACATCTCCAAATACCTCGCTGAGGTAATGTAGGCATTTCTGTTTGACTGCAAGTAAAGCGTTAACATGTCAAACTTTTCTTCATTTGAATAGGGAATACCGGCCATTTTCAACAGGCTTTTACAATTTGTGTGTCACGTTTATGATTTTAATGACAGAAAAGCGTACTACTTATGAAAACACTACTTTGAATTATTTAACGTCAAAGTCAGAGCCATCTTATATGGAAAAAATGAAACCCAATTTTACTGACAAATAAATCATGTCCTACTAATAATAATAAATAAGACCTAACTTTAGAAAGTGTGATATTTCGATGAAACTCTAATCTTTTATGCACTTGTGAGACATCACTAAACTGGAATTATTGCGCTCTTTCCAAAAATCGAAAAATCTAATATGGCGGCCATAAGAAAAATGAAAGTTGAGGCAGATTGTGGGATTACAAAAGACGATTGTGACATGTCATATACGCCATCTTATTCGTCTTAAAAAAGTGTCCGAATAATCTCACATTGTGACAGCTGTCAAATTAACCATTTCGGATTTACTGGCGAAAAACGAAATCCGCCATTTTCGGTTTTTCGCCGATATTTTCAAAACCAATTGA
The DNA here is from genome assembly GCA_036346205.1 of Vesta saturnalis. NCBI lineage: Eukaryota > Metazoa > Arthropoda > Insecta > Coleoptera > Lampyridae > Vesta > Vesta saturnalis. Next base: position 1,992,959 of record JARFJB010002143.1, read on the forward strand.
CCGATCGTAAATCTGAAACCGGATATCGAATGCTCTAAGCTTCCCCTAAAACTTTCCCCATTTAACCTTTGCCGTAAGTATAACAGAAGCCGAGATCACTTTATAGAGAAGCGAATTTGAGACACATTGTATATATCATATATATATATATATATATATATATATATATATATATATATATATATATATATATATATATATATATATTTATTCTTTTCTCTAGATTGAATCAGGAAAACAGGCGTTTTCACAGTTTTTTTTTCTTAGTGTATTAAAAAATTAAAAAACGACCACGACACTTCAAATTTCAGCAAAGACATTTTACTTCTTAGATTTTATTCAATATCTTTGAAGAAATAAAACACACGGTTTTTCGAAGATCATGGGTATACAGAGCACAAGATAAGTCTTTAAACTTTATATCACAAATGTGATTCAAAGCGGCACTGAATATGTATTTGTACAATCCAGAATATAAAACTGCAAACCTTCTTTGTACCTGTACATTGATGTATCCTGTGTGTACAGTATATTTAGTATTGTAATCAAAAATTATTACAGAAACGTGATTAGCTTCTAAAAATATTTTTTAATTTGAGTTATTCAGTAGCTTTTTTAGAAAAGACTTTTTTTAATTCAGTTATCCAAATTAAAACAATCATATATACCCACTCAACCTCGCATAAGTATAATTTTTTTTTCCTAACTTGAATCAGGAATCAGGATCATGGTTGCACAAAATACCCTCTTCAAGCTCTAAAATGATTCGTTAATTAGAAATGGCAATATGGATAATCCACAACAAACGTGATTAAAAGACAGAACTATATGCATTTGCGCAATCCAGAATTTAAAATTCCTAAACTTCTTTAATTTATATATTGTTAAGCTCTAGAATCATAACCTTCTGACTCAAAGAGCTACACGCCCAATTCTTAATGATTAAGTTTATGAATTGACATCACTGGTACTAAATAATAATCAACACACTATCATAACATTTCCACATCAATGCGCTTTGTGTCGTTTTCTGAAAGAATTTAGCGTATAAATGAAGATTTTGGGCATTTCTGGCCCCAATTAAATGAAATAGATAGCTATTAAAATGTAATTTTTGGTTTCCCATTAGCACAATAATGTGGTTCAAACAGCACATTTTTAAGTACGCTTCGTACGAAATTTTTTCATAAAAGTTCCTAAATACTAGAAACTTGTGTAATGTAGAGTACTTACAAACCTGCAAATATATTTCATCAAGAAAACTTGCGTAGAATTAAATTATTTATAAGAACTACACTTTTTGATTCAAAATTTATAGTTTTTAATATATTCACAAAAAGTGCTTGAGAGACTCTGAAGTATTTTTTTGGCACTTATTTAAAAACGTCTAGTGATCTTTATAAACAATCTTTGCATTCTGTTCCAAAGTGGATTTCTATATGTGCACAAAAGATACTTCTTGAAATGCTTTCTGTAGGGTTATTTTTTACCCCACAAAAAAAATTCACTAAGAAGAAGTTTTTAATAGGTTTTCCCTCTGTTTTGCTGTAAAGTTAATTATTTTAGATCCATTCACAAAACGGACTCGTTTTCAAGTACTTTTTACGTTTATTGGGGAAACCTAGCTAACGTTGAATTGTCTTTAAAAAATGTCTCTACACTTCTTGTCCTAAAGATAGTTGTTGATGGTTTACCCCGATTTAGTGCACACCTTTTCAGTACTCCCGTTTCAGTAGCGATCTAGCGGCTCTAGTTTTAACGGTGCCGCGTTTAAGCGCTCAAAATGGTTGTGGTATACTTAATCTGAGGGATTACAATCAAATGATCTTGTTTACTTTCCCATTTAAAGATTGCGATCAGTGAATGAAATAGAACGTAAGTTGAGGTCAGATTTTCAGGAAAAGGAAATGACCACGTGTTTCATTCCCTCCCCAACGAGGAGGGAGTGCTGCTTGAGCTTTCCAAGCTCCTTCAGCCACAATAATGGATTGCTAACATAGATACATTAAGCATGTACGCATGGTGGGATTAAGGATAGTTGCGGTAGGATAGGATCGGAAGTTAGGGTTCTGAGGGGGGAAGATACTACCCCAGCCTTCTCCTAAATAGCCGCACATGGTGTGCGTATATGCAGTGACATGCCGCTATATGTGTATGTTGAAAACCCCCTGAAAAAATCTCATACAGGATAGACGGTAACGGGAATCGAACACATTACCTCCCGAATGCTAAGCAGGTCGTGTTACCACAACTCCACTTGCTCACTTCGGATCTTCAGAGTTGAATAACGTCAATAGGTTTTGAGATAGTAACACAATCCCATTACCATCACATTATGAGGTGAGCGATACAAAAAAATTATTAATTGGCGTTTCAGATAATTTAACAAGCGGATAAGATCACGTTAATGAAAAATTAATTATAAGAAAATGGGAAATTAATGATATGTGAAATTATGAATCTCCTTTAATAGTACAATCCCATTAGAAGGCAACTAAAAAATCGTCATACAACTTTAATGACATGTTTGTTTGGCAAAACAATACAGTTTATAAATAATTACAAAATCACAATGGCACCCTGAATATATGTTAAGAAAACCGCTGAAATAAGGTACCGCTGAAATGTACCTCTTTTCAGCGGTACTTTATTTTAGCGGTAACGGAACCGCTGTAACGGGGACTGCGTATTGCATTCAAAATGTATTAAAGAATTTTGATTAAGGAATAAGAAGCATTGACCTTTAAAATACATTTTGAAAGAAATTTTTTTAACTTGAGGTAATTCAGTACCTTGCTTTATAGAAATAATGCAATTATCAAAATTAAATCAATCGCACATACCTACTCAACCTTACATATAATTTCCCAAGATATAATCAGGAAAACGGGCGCTTTTCAATTTTTTTCCTATAAGTGTATTAAAAAATGATTAAACGACATACGAAAAGAGGCCATGAACTACATAGAATAAAATTTGCAAAAGACTTCAGACCCAAATTGCATTATGAATTAAAATCATTTTAGACTATTTAAATTCTTTAAAGAGCTAAAGCACACCGCACTCACTGTACATTTTCTCAATCCTAAGTTTAAAACAGCATAACTTCTTTTTTTAGGGGTACGGACAATTGGTCCTCGGACAATTTGTCTCCGGACAATTGGTATCGGACAATTTGTCTCCGGACAATTGGTATCGGACAATTCGTACCGGCGACATTTCGTACCCGGACAATTCGTCCCCAAGTAAGAAAAACCAAGGAAGATTACACCTACTCCAAATATTTGACGATTTATCAAGTTAATGGGTGTAATTACAACAATTACAGAAAATAACCAAATCACTAGCATAAATAGTGTAACCCTAATTACCCATGCTGTTAAGAGATAAGACAACATATTAATCGGGTCCACACCCGACCTTTACATGTTTGACGTTGTTCGCATACCCAAATGCTACATTCTCCAGATTGATTTTTCTTTGAGAACGTATACACATGGTTCCCATGCACCAATTTATTTCGCCCACGCTCTGATTTCAAAAAAGCCATTAATTGAATACTTCAATCCACGTTTGAAACCAACAATGAATTGAAATACTTGGTAATGTGAATTTATATATGTAAGTGAAAGAGGATAATTAAACGTAGTAATTAGGGAAACGCCCTGTGTCATTATATATGTATTATTAATACGATGTCTTATCTATTAACGACGTGGGTAATTAGGGTCACACTATTTATGCTAATGATTTGGTTATTTTCGTAATGTTTAATTACACCATTAAATTGATAAATCGTCAAATATTGGAATAGTGTAATCTTCCTTGGTTCTACTGACAATTTCTGAGAATTGTCCGAATTGTCCGATACCAATTGTCCGGAGACAAATTTTCCGGGGACCAATTGTCCGTAACCCTTTTTTTAAACATTTATAATCATAATTTTATAAGACACTAACACGTTACACGCTCAGTACTTGAAAGTTAAGTTTACTAATTAAACGTTTGTCAATCTTATACATTGGTAAGTGTTGTGTGTATAGAGTGGTTCATACTTTATTCAAAACTTATTACAGAAAATTAATTAAAAAGGAAGAAGTATTTAAATTTGGGCAATAACTTACGTGTGCAGGAACATTTTTGAGTGTGAGCTTATTTTATAGACCAGTAGCTTATTTTATAGAAAATATTTTTGAAATGTTGGCAATGCTAATTCATTAATCAAAATGAAAACAATTATACTGCAGCTCATCTAATTCTTTAATTTCCCTAAATTGAATCAGGAAAACTGGCGCTCTTCAATTTTTGTATCACAGACCTGTATTAAAAAGCAATGAAAACTAGGTAAGGTATCCTCAGGAAACCATAAAATATAATCGAGACAGTACATTTTACCGTTGTCCCAAAGCAATTGGTATATAAATAATGATTTTGCACAACACATGTTCCAAATGACGACCCACACCGCAATACTATACAAGTTAGTTTTTACCAATTGAGATGGCTATGCTAAAGAAAATATAAAACAGTGCTCTCTGAATTGATAACTTTTCGTAAAAATAGTGCCCTTCTCACACGCAATTATTTTCAACAATGAATTTGAATCACACTTCTTGTGTGTAAGATATAACATCAACTATAAGTATTTGCATTTAAAAATTAGCAACTGTACAATCTCTTGGTTTTAGAAAGTATTTGTAGTTATGTGTTGTAATGGTTTAGAAGTGACGCACGGAATAAATTTATATGGAATAACAGCAATGGTAATTTCGCCATTGCTTAAGTTGTAAAATTTCTTTTTGGAAGAGTGTATTTTAAGATTTTGTAATATCTCAAAGTTACTTTGTAGGGACGTGTCATACCTGAATGATTTATACCCGCACGTTTCATACCCGAAGGTCTCATATCTGGAATTAATACCCAGAACGATTCATACTCAGGATGATTCAAACTCAAGACTATTTACACCAGACATACTGCATTCATGCCTAACATTATTCATACGCAGGATGTTTGGTTCCCGGGGCGCCTCATATCCAGGACGATTCATATACAGGACATTGAATACTCTGACGTGTCACACCTATGTATGGATGTATGCGGACCAGTTGTTATTCTAAGTTATACAGGGAATGAACACCGAAGATTTGTTTTTGTTATACGTTCTGTTACATGGTAGCTAATAGGTATAAATTATTACTGTGGTGTAAAAAGTGAGATGAACTCTACAATCTAGTAGGATTTCGAAATAGGCCTTCGTACGATGTCACGTGCACAAGCTTCCAATAAATAACTGCTAAACTGATAATATGCAAAAACTGAGCAATTCTGGCATGTAGTACTGTATGACGCATCTCAAAAGCTAAAAAATTGTTGTTGGTTTAGGTGCTAATTGCCTTTAAATGGAAATATTTTGAAGAAAAAATTTAATTTTTTTCTATTTATACTATGACCCTCAGTGGCGTCATAAGCACCTAGTGAGAAATGTCATAGTCATTAATACAATTAGACCTGATTCATTCGTTTATCGGTTGATAATGGTTAAAACGCAATTATATGATCAGAATTCCTTGTTTGAAACAAACAATAATGGTCGAAGTACTTAGTTCCTTGTACATACTGTTTACTCCAGCTAAATATTATGTATTTAGACACTGTAACAAACTGTAATGTTTAGCAGTAAAGTAATGTTTAGGGCGGGGTCAGCTTACAAACAATACAAAACTTGGAGGAAATGTCACTTTGAATTCTTGTTTTGACGATGCATAAAACATTTTACAGCAAATTACAAAAACGATTTAAAACTACACTCTGTTCACCTTATAACGTCATGAAGTGAATCGTGTAGCTCCTTTATACGCATATAAAGGATGAGTTGTCATTTGTATGGATAATTCTAGATATGAATCGTCCTACGACTATGAATAGCTCGAGGTATTAGTAGTGCTGGGTATGAAACATCCTGGGTATTAATCGTCCTGGATGTGAATCGATCCAGGTACGCTTAGCTCTGGTATTAATAGGTATTAACCGCCCTGGGTATGAGTTGTCCGAGTATGTACCGGCTGGGTATGAAGTATTTGGGTATGCTGATAGTGTCATTAAAAATGATAATAATGAGATTTATACTATATTACTGTTGCAGATATAAAAGTAACATTGGACAATCAGTTCATACAACATTCTTTAAGTGTTCTACAACTATAAATTAAAAAATAACATTTTTTTGCGAATAAAACTTAAAAATAACGATAATAAGTCTGACGGACGTTCGTTACGAAATAAAAGAAACTAGAAAGATGTGGAATAATAATTCTGTTAAGAATTGTTGTATAATGAGCCTATAGGATAATTATTATTCCAACAAGTAAAGGAAGCACCAAAATCAAGTGAGGAGAATTTTTCTCTTGTAATTTGGCAAAAACTCTAACGAAATATAGATTATGAACGACATTGATGTGAACATAGATTGTTGAGCAAAATTCTGCCCAAGTGCTAACCAACACTAATAAAATTGATGCATAAATAACTGAGTATAGGCAATATTCGGCCCAAATGCTGACCAGCACTTAGGGAACATCGAGTCGGGGTCATCAAGAAAATCTATTTTGCCGCATCTCCAACGAAATTGGCCTATCAACATAGATTTTGGGCAAAATTTAGCTCAAATTCTAATCAACACTGATCGTCATTGAGGCAATCAATTTTCCCATATCTCACCACTACTGGGTCACAGGATTTAGGTCTTTGTTTTGTAAGAAATCCGTTTTGCCGCGACCCTAAAGAAATTGCTGTATAAATAGGGAGTTTGAGCAACATCGGTCCCAATGTTAACCAACATTTACGTAGCATGGTATTTAGCTGTTGGTCATCCAGAGATTCTATTTTAAAGCGTCCACAAGAAATTTGGTGTGTAAATATAGATTTTGGCGAAAACTTTTATTTTTCACTGCTCCTCTTTAATAATTTTGGAAAATGTCATTATACCTTGCATACCTAGAGTACATAGTACATATAATGAAAATCAGTGGGAAAAACAAAATTGGATATGCGCTCATTTACTGACAAAATTGATTGATCTGACAAAGTACGCAACGCTGTTGTAAAATTTTATATTGCTATTTGTAGCTAAATTTGTAGCAAACTTAATTCAGAAACCCGAATTTTAATATCTTCTGCCGGTTAGGGACGGATGGGCGGGCGTACAGAACGTGCATAATAGTGAATTTATTTTTGAAAAATTCTTTAAAAAGTGAGTACATGGAGCTCAATATAAATTTTAATTTTATGAGTTATCGTATAATTGATTTTAATTTACAGAGTATCTCAAACCTAACGTAAGTTTACATTCATTTGCTATTTGATTCAAAAAAAGTTGACTGATACATAAACATTGTCATCTTTTGATACAATGTTTCAAATATTTTCATCCTATTGGCTGATGACGTCATCAAATGTTGTAAATGGTACCCCTGTTCTTTATAATGTAAAGCCTTAGTTGCTGATACCCAACAGAAAATGTTTGATTCATCACCACTAAATGTGTACTAAATACGGAAGTTACCCCTTGTGGAAGCTTCTAGCACGTTGATGATATTGGCTCTATTAACATAATACAAATATACAAACTTGGCACATAAAAAGTCTATTGTGAATGCATGAGCATGTTCACTCCAGTGGGTAGGTCGCTTTGGATATCGCTATAAAAATTATTACGTTGACTGGAATAAATTCGAAATGCAATAATTCTAAATTTAGTAGATAAGTTGAACTTGTTTTTTATGATACTCCTTATATAATCTTCCAAATGATCGCTCTAAATTTAGTTCATAAAAAATAAGTAGAAGGTTGTATATCAATTGAAGCGTGTAAATAATTTTTATTCTTTCAATTATGGAACTCCCTATATCTATTTGGAAAATCTGATTTTATGAGTATTAAACATTAAAAAAATGTTCATTCTACGGGGCAGGACTTAAGATAAGTTTAATGTACGTCGATGTATTGAATATATAACGATCTTATTATGATCTCCCTCAAAATAGTTCGTGGCGCCCAACTCTGACGTCACAAAATGCCAAATTAGACGAGTAAGATGGGTGGTTTAGAATTGACAGTAGCCAAGACTGAAAGTGCATAGAAGGGTGGCAGGTTGTCTTGCTGAAAAATTCTCGCATTTCGCCACAAATCTAGCCTTTCTCTTAGAACGCGCTTTTTCGCTTAGTCAGGTTTTTATAATAATGCTGGATAATGGTATGCCCTTCAGCCAAAGCCACACCCATAATATTAAAAGAATCTGTAGGCGTTCCTTTCTTTGTCTGCGGTTGTTACAACAGATATTGTGTAGAAACCTTTAGCAACGATTAAATCACGATTAATCCGTTATGGCTGCAGAGCCGAGTGACTGACTCGTTAATCATAGTCCACTCTGTTTTCGACGAATCGTTTCTGCTATTCAAACACCTGCGCACAAGAGATATAGCGATCGTAAACGTTTGGATGTTTCTTTTTTGACAAACAATTTAATATTAATTCATTGTTCATGTTTAGAAATTCAACACAATTTCATCAAAACGTAACACAAACTGCCGAAACAAGCACTACCACTAAACTACACAAATCCAACTTGCACAGTTGACAGTTAAGACAGTGAGCTTATTTAGGAAATACGGAAACAATTTCTGTTGTCAAGGTAACGTATTGTCTCAATATTTAAAAGCCATCAAAATGAGACCTGGACTATTCACCAAATGTTCAGCATTATAGGATCGGTTATGTAGCCCAGTGAGCGATTAATCCATTGTGGCTGCAAAACCGAACTGTGTGTATGTATACAAGTAAACTAATTTTGAATATAATCGTGTAAATACTGTTGCTTTGTATTGAAAGCTTGTGACTATGATAACTTACCATTGCAAATTCACTGCGCCCGGCCCATCGTTGCCAATTAGCCATTCCATCAAAATTCGTCAAATATGACAAATTTATACTAATAATCTTGGATAATTGTTCGTATTTGTAAAGAACTGCATTTCAGTAGCAGCAGCAGCAGAGGTTAAATTTTTGAAAGGACTATATTGAAAAAGTCACTTTAAAACTGTTGCAATATTATTAATTTTTGGCATTCGCCGCAAAATATTACGTATGTAAACATTTGGTTTAGTCTTGTTTTATAATTGCAAATATTACAATGTTATAAGATTTTACAGCAAATTTGAGCTGAAAAAGTATTTTTGCAGAGTGTTGTTCCGTTATGAGTAAAAGTAAGAAATCTCAGTACTAAACTGTGTTTTAAAAAAGTATCATCTATGCATGTAGGCATGCGATTGCTAACATGTTTAAATAAGACTATATCTGTTTCCTGACAATGCTTTATCCACCTATAAACCTGTGCATTTCCTAAAATCCAATACTTTCAGGAATTTTGTACAACACAACATCATGAGGCAAGACGGAGAAAATAACACACTATTGTCTTGCCCGTAAGTTTTTGTATGTTTAATGTAATTTAATGATTTATTAAGAAAACAGTAAATATTAAAAAAAGGTGCGAAAAAGCTCCTGCCTTTTTGAGTAAATATTTTCTGTGGTGGTTCGAGTCGCGAGTCGCGCTAATAATAAAATATAATTTATTCATGTTGTGAGGTATTTCGATAATTTTTTATTCGAATCGATATCGTGAATTGTTTTAATAGTCTTGCGTAAGATCTTGGGGGGGGGGGGTCATGGATAAGTCATTAAACCATCAGTTCCTACGTTTAATTATCATTTTGGGATTACTACGTTCGACTATTTCACGCATGTTGGACCACCAGCCATTCTGAATTCTACATATACTATACTTCTTCCTATTTAGTTGCTGATTTAAGTACATAATCAAAACTAGCACTATATTTTAGTACCAACACCACTTTATACGTATTCAAAAAATTAAACAATTATTGTCCTCCAGTCTTTGTGGTTTTGTGGTAAAATCTTAAACAGATGGTATCAAAAGAATTTATTTTTATATGCATATGTAATGTGAATTGTTGTAAAGGCGAGGAAAACCCCTCTTCGTCATAAACCAATGGTTTGTAAAAATTCCCGATGTGTCTACATTTTTATTTTATTTTGTTCTGGGAATTTTGCCAAATTAATTTTCTGAAATTTTTGAAAACTTTATGTGAGTTTGAATATCTCTTAATATCCTAATACCATAAATTATCTATCAACCGGTTTCGTGATGCAAGTCAAAATTTGAAATCCAAATCCAATACCAAACAAATTCAAACGCAATAATACCTCATTCAATTGGTTTATCCATTTCAATTTAATTTAACTTTATCTATTTTACTCTGCAATTTTAGACGCGCTAGGCACTTGATTATGTATCATACTCTTTTTCTATATGTTCATTTAAATCAGTTAATAAATTTTTTAATCACTAAATTTATGAAAATGAAGATTGACATGTGATTTTCAGTTTTCACTCAAGTTATCATTTCTGTCTGCCGATTGCTGATTTTTTTCCTTTAAACGGCTATCGGATGGAGTGTTCTTTCGTATATCTTCCTACGAAGACTCTTTTTAATTTAATTGTTTGGTAGTCATATTATGCTTTTTTTTTTGTTTTAAACAATTATCCGATGCAGTTTTTTTTTTGTGTAGGTATCTTACTTAATCGCTACAGCTCGACCGTTTCGATCCTGTCGTTTCAAACAGTTATCCGATGCAGTTTTCTTTCACGACATTTTTTTTCTAATTTGACAGTCTAGCACTCAACAAATGTCTTACTTAACATACACTTAGGTGCAAAATAATTACCTGTCCTTGTCATCTATTATTGTAGTCTTTAGTTTTTGTGTGGACTAAAACATTTAAACTCGTGAAAGATTCGAACATGTTAGAGTCGGATGTTTCAGATTTTGTTGATTCGCTTACAAGATCTTCACTCGAGCAGTAGAAAAATCAATTATGATTGCTCATAGTTTGGCTTTAAACGGTTATTCGAAGGAGTGTCCTTTCATGCATCTCAATTTAAATGTCTAGTGGTCCAAAATATCTTATCCAATCGATTTAGATCGGCGGTATCAAACCCAGTCATTTCAGTGAAGACACGTGCGTTTTATTTTGTAATGAAAAATTTTCTGTGTAGCTATCTTACCTAATCGATTCAGATGGACTGTTTCGACGCAGTGATTTCAAACAGTTATACGTTGAAGTTTTCTTTTACGAAAACTTTTCCTAAATTGCACTCAACCTATGTCTTACTTAACGATTCAGCTCGGCTATTTTGACCCAGCCGTTGTAATCCAAATAAGTGGAAAAAAAATTTACATGCGTTCATCTATGTTACAGCTACTTACTGTTTGGCTGTTATTGTAGGCTTTAGTTAGCTCGAGTGTTTCGTTTTAATCCCAACACGTGCACACATTTAGGCGCAAAATAATTACTTACACGTATGTATCCATGTTACAGTTACTTATGATTTTTCGCTATTATTGTAGTCTTTAGTTAGGTCAGCTGTTTCAACCCATCCATTTCAATGCAACCACGTCAGTTTTATTGTGTGAAATAATTAAAGTTGACCTATTTTATTCTCCGTTTTTTAAAACGTTATCTGATGCAGTCTTCTTTTATTAAAATTCTTCTGAATTTGAAGGTCAGCAGTCAACAGGTATAGGTATCTTACCTAATCGATTCAGCTCGACTGTATCGACTCAGCCGTTTTAATGCAAAGACATGAGTTTTATTTCGTAATATAATGTTCATTTAATTTATTGCGCATTTTTGAAACGGTTGTTTAATACAGTCGTCTTTCACAAACATTTTTCTTTATTTGTTGGTCTACCACAGATATCTTACTTAATCGATTGAGCTCGGCTGTTTAAACCCAGCCGTTTCCATCTAAACACGTACACAAATTTAGGCACACAATATTTACATGCCTTGGTCTATCCATGTTACAGTTACTTACACTGTTTGGCTATTAGTCTGTAGTTAGCTCAGCTGTTTTGACCCAACCGTTTTGCTCTAAACACTGCACACATTTAGGCGCAAAATAATTACGTGCCCTCATCTATACGTGCTACAGTCACTTATGATGTTTCGTTACTATTGTAGTCTGTAGTTAACTCGGCTGTTTCGACCCACACGCTTCAATGCAACCACACCAGTTTTATTATGTAATATAATTAAAGTTGATCTGTTTTTTTAATGGTTATCCGCAGTCTTCTTTCTGTTTATAGGTATTGTACCTAAGCGATGCAGCTCGGCTGTTTCGACTCGGCCATTTAAATGCAAACATTTTTTTTTCATAATATAAATGTGCATCTACTTTATCCCGCATTTTTTGAACGGTTATCCTATGCAATCTTCCTTAACGAGATTTTTTCTTACTTTGTAGGTCCATCACTTAACATATATCTTACTTAATCGATTGAGCACGGCTATTTACACTCAACCGTTTCAATCCAAACACGTGCACATGCTCTCGTTTATTCACTGTTTCGTTATTATTGTAGCCTTTAGTTAGTTCGGCTGTTTCAACGTACTCGTTTTAATGCAAAAGTAGTATAAGGTCCGAAGATAATAGTCGTCATTTGGTAATTAAGAATATAATAAAAACATTGTGGGGTATGATTTGAGTATTACTAGACTCCTGAGCAATCTTCCATGAAAATTTTTCTGAATTTCTATCCAAACGTGAGCCCATCTTGGCTAAAATGTTTAGCTAACTCAGCTGTCGATATTACAGTTACTTATCACGTTACAATGTCTCGCTATTATTTTAGTCTTTAGTCCGCTCAGATGTTTCGATCCAGCCTTTTCAATGTAAACACGTAAACCTATTTTGTCAAAAATATTTAAATACCTTCATCCATCCATGTTACAGTTATTAATAATGTTTCACTATTACTTTAGCATTATTTTGCAATTGAAAGTTATTTTTGTTCTGTATTTTTTTTTGTTTTTGCTTTACACAGTTATCTGATACAGTATTCTTTCATAAGGATGTTTATTAATTTGAAGGTTATTCAATCGATTGAGCTCTGCTGTTTCTACACGGCCCTTTTGACCCATTTTGGCGAAAATAATTAAAAACCCCACGTATCCATGGTGAAGTTATACTTTTTGCTTTAGTATTTAATCAACGTTCATTTATTTCATTCTGCAGTGTTATTTTGCTTTAAACGATTATCCACGCAGTGGCATTGCACTGAAACTGTATTTAGCTTCAATAGAAATACATATTGTAGCCAATGGATTTTGGGCGGCAGTTTTGACCGGCTCTTTCAGTGCAAACACGTGACCTCATTTTGGGGCATTGTTATAATTCTTTTATTTTGTAGCTCTTGCTTTGCGTTCCATTTCAATAGCAGCAGCTAAACCCAGATTTTTGGTACTTTAACTAATTTAATATCTAATTTTGCATTTTTCTGCTTAGTTTTCTAAAATGTTTTTGTTGCTTTGGGTAGCGAAATTTAAACCTGTAGTTTGTTAGTAAATTCAGTTCATTGGACGCAGATACTTTGTAGATTGTATTCTTAAGGTCCTCTCCTCTTATCAATTTTGAAAGATAATGTTGAGGCTTGAACGTTTATCGTTGTAAATGGGGCGGTTTTGTGAGCACCATAGAAATTAGAGATAGCAATGTTACTCGTCAGAGTAAGCATGGTCGTACAAAAATACTTCACTTTTGGTCATCAGAAATCGATTTTTATTGTTAATAACATTCCCAATTCTTGCTGCGTTTGATAATATAGATCAGGATTTCTGGTGAAGAAGTGGTAGCCATAAGTTATCAGCTTGGCAGTGTTGACACCGTATTAAAAATTTTGCAGATTTAAGGTTGTTGGGAAAGAAGCAAAAGTAAGAATCTATAATTGGATACCTTGTGATCAAAAGTTACACTCACGTTTAACTTTCGCTGTGGATCAAGATAATCGATTCAAAATATGTTTCAGCAGCCATTTTCTTTATCGATCCTTTGAGTGTGTGAAATTTGAGAAAAACTGTCCTGTTGTTCCGGAAATCTTTTTTTATGGATAACTAATTCACAATATCGGTTAGTAAGTTGACGTAAATTTCTCAGTTTATTGTGTTGACTTGTAAAATATAAGCACGCACAATTTTCGTTGGAGATGTTGACTGCATTTCCTGGAAGAGGCACTTTTAAAATCCAAAAATAAGATGTGTGTTACGTTTGATTTTTCGGTTATCGGACTCGTATTCTTGTGAACCTATAAAGAGTGTATGAGACATAATTCAGATATTTTTGTTGCGTAATAAGGATGTTTGTGATAACGTCAATCTCAAAATTCACGAAAGGATTCATCTTTAAATTGTTTCATATTCGTTGTCATCAAGAATCAATCAAATGAATCATTAGCATTACAGTCGTGTTTTTGAACACGGCGCCTAATACAGATGAATACTAGTTATATATAGGGTTTCAAGTTATGTGACTAACCGGAGACGTAAGTATTAACAGGTTCACTATATTTATCATTTAAATTTTCCTTTTATGATGTGCTGAAATATTGTATTTCCGTTTTTAGAATCTATCTCTGTTTTTCTTTTTTAACGATTTCTTTCTTCTTAAATAAATAATGGATAAATCAATCAGTGTAGGTGTAGTGCAATGTTCTCAATGTTTGGTTGGTACAGACACTTTCCGTTAAGCTTCATTTTCAAACTAAACTTTGGTAGCTTCAATGGGTTCATAATTCTCCGTTCAGTATTGTTTATATTGGAAAAGTGCTTTTGTTTAATTCTAATGGTGATCGTCTAGATTTTACTAGAATACAGGAATTTAATTCTAATGGTGATCGTCTAGATTTTACTAGAATACAGGAACAGCTGTGCTGTAGTGGAAAAAATCAAGAGAAACATTTGTGGCTGCAGTTATTACACTGATTTATTATTGCGGCTTTAGGAAATGTTCAATGCTCGAACGAGATGTTACGAAAAATGAATGCGAAGTAGATAAATGTGTGTGGTTAAAATATTCACTAAACCGCAATGTTGTTTTCTAGAAAAAAGGGAAAATAGGGTAGAATATGAACATAGTAAAGGTGATTCATACAAATCCTAGTGAGTAAAGCTAAGTAGTGATCTCCGTGATTGAAAGAGTCGCTTGGGGCCGCGCAAATCTAAAATCTACAAATCCGAATCGCGACAATTGGACTTGTTTTCATTTTATTTTCTTTTTTTCCCCTATAAAGCGTTATTCCCTCGATATAATCGTATTATCTTATACTACCCTTCTTTAGCTCGATAAAACGAAAAAAACTATCGGAGGTGATCATAACGCGACCGCAATAATAGTAGGTGCTGCATACCGGACACTAGGGACCCTTAGCAGTAAATTGGCCCAAAGAATTGTTTCTGTCGGCAACGCGTCTGCTCAATTTACGGTATTTGTGAGGGGCAGCGTGTGAAAACAAAATTAAGTCGAACTTTTGGTAAAATTGAGCGAAATTGGTCGACGTTAGTTCAACCGTCGTTTTAGTCCGTGGAGAGTTACCCCTCGACGGATGATTATTAGGTTATCGGCATCCTCGCTCGCCGCTCTGTACCTGGCGACACCTTGCAATGTCTCTAGGGACCACGGACGGAGCCTTTTATCTTCTCATGTGTGCATCGCAAGCAATAGCTTTCCCTTGCCGATTGGATTTCCAAATGGCCCACGTCCGGGTGGCGGTAAAAGCAAGACACTCGCTGGAGTGCTGACTGGCAGCCGCGGATGGAGCTTTATAGTCCACTGTACGTGCGGTGACGTGTCGGACTAACGACTAGATCCCTAAGGAACCCGTATTCCCAACGATCATATTGTTTCTAGTCATTTTTAAATTTCATTCTCTTAAAACACAAAACCAAATATTATTTTGAATTATAAATTTACACTTGCACCTGCCAGTTAGGCATTATTCATGATATACAAGTTTGACAAAACATAAAAATGAAAAGCTCAAAATACGCTACAATTAGATGTACGCGTGCTGTAGCTGCTTCAATATTAAACAGGAACTAATTGCAATTGCGGATCCGATTTCTTAAAGCTTTGTTTGAGTGACACTTTCGTGATTAGATTTCAGGTACGTGTGGAATAGAGGATCATAAAATTGGTCCTTCTTCATCAACGTTAGTTCCTTCGACGCTATTCCCCACTTACCGCAGGACATTTCAGTTTAGGAACGTCTAATCATCATCTTCGGCGCACTAACCCCTGGCCTCTGCTACTTTTCACTTTTATTCATCCTCAGGGAGCGGTGTCCAACTCGCCTTGCCCCGATTCCGAAGCTTTTCATTCTCAACTTGTCCCTTTGGGAGCTCTGATTTCAATACGGCCCACTCTTTATTATTTCAAGCTTTCGCGATAGCAAGCAACATTTACACTTATTTAACGTCAATTTATTTAAGGTGCAAACTGTTAAACACACATTTATATTGTCTTATAAATTTCTAAATAATCCTTATTTTTTTGTTACAGCATTCTAGAATTGAGAAAAGAAAAAAGCAGAGATGCCGCTAGATCGAGAAGAGGGAAAGAGAATTTTGAATTTTATGAACTCGCTAAAATGTTACCGTTGCCAGCTGCTATTACGTCTCAATTAGATAAAGCTAGTATAATCAGACTAACAATATCGTACCTGAAACTTCGTGATTTCTCTGGACACGGTGACCCACCATGGAATCGAGATGGTCCTCCACCAAGCAAATCTATTAAAAGTAAGTCCTTTTATATAAATATTAATGAATATCCGTTCTTGATTTGACTAATCAAATTAAACTATAATTGTAATAATCATTGTAATTTTATAGCAGAATTTGATTGTCCAACACAGTCGATAAATCTCTATTTATAATAAAATGTTGGCGTTTCACTACTGATTTTCGCGCGGCATCATCTTTTTCTGATGATGTTAATCGGCGAAGAGGAAACAATTATTTTTCGCTTATTTCTTTTATTTGATGTAGAACATGTCCAAAACATTCTATTAATCTTCTAACGTTTATAATCGTTTACTTTTCAATTCTGACAAAAATTCAATCATAATTATTTCCATCACTAAACCAGAAACTAGAGTTGTGCGAGTATAAGCAGAATTGCTTCGTACTGCCAAACTATCGTTTTTCGACGTGTGATATACAAATTCTGACGTTATTAATTTACTAAAAATATTTTTGAAAATTGTATAACGCCATCATACAATAAATTATGTTGGCAGCACTGCCAACGTGTCAAATGTTTTTGATATGTGCCCGTCAGAAAATGTTCATATATGAAAAATCACTGATGCTAAACTAAAAATGTTTACATTTTGCCGGTCTAAGCCAGAAACAACATTTTATGAACGATTTTGAGGATTGGAAAGTCAGTTTTGCCGGACGGAGCCACAAAAACAAGATCTAACTTGGCTATTGTTTTGACTTTGAAAGGAACAGAAGTGACAACTTTCTAAAGTCCATAACTGTTGACTTAGTACTGTTAGATTACAATTTCTGCGACAATCTTTAAATAATCTAATAGCTTTATTTTGCGTTATAATTCTTCCAATGATTTCACATGAAACTCCATTTATACTTTGAGAGTAATTTCTTTGGTTCCATTCCGATTTAGTTTGTATTAGCTTTCCAAAGCAATTTCAATGTTTTTTCTAGACTTTTGAACAATCTCAATGTGATCTAAACTAAAAAATATCACGGTTGGTCATATGTTTCAGTTATGGATTACTTTGTGAGGTTCTTCCATAATAAGTAATAAAAAAAATGCAATAGATGCAAATCTGTCGAACGCTATGGCCATTGTACCCTCATCTAATTATAATGAAAACAGTCAATTAAGTAAATGCTAACAATTAATATATTATTAGCAAAACTTACTACACAAACAGATGCACCATGGTGAACTATGGTTTCTAGTTGAAACATTCAACTTTGTGCACCAAACCCTGCTGTCTGCAAGGCAATAAATTATCAGTAAAAATTCTACTTTCTCGAAATTATTGAATTATTAGCGGCGTAAAAAATGTGCTATCGCGAAAACTAATATATAGTCAAACGGAGATAGATCGATCGTTATTATATTCCTTCGATTGTTTACGTGGTTTGGCATCATTCCAGCGCTGAACAAGGTCAATTTTCTGGTTATCTTACTGCATGACTTGCAGAGCACACAACCTAGCGTCATTAGAACGGTCTTTAGGAACCAACTCAAAATGAAAAACTTGTTCGAGATTTCATCATACATAAATTATGGTATGCCCAAAATGATTTTAACTGACTAATGACGTCTTTTCACCTAGTGGTATACACATTTTTATTTTATCTGGATTATCTGGTTTTTACCTGAGCTGTTCCACATCTAATCTTCGTGTTTGATTATCTTTCTTTCTAGCTTCAAATAGGTTCTATGATCTTTTGCGTCAATAGTGATACCTCTTCTCGAAGAGAGAACGTGTTCAGTATTTGACAACATTCATTTACAAACATCAACTCATCTCTGGGATTGTACGCCAACCAAACAATTTTTTTTTTAAAGTCGACTAATTGTAGATTTTCAAGAAACGAATATCCTTGAAAATTTTCGTATGAGGATTATCTCGTGTGGGTCAGGGCGCCTTTGATTACTTTAGTTAACCTACCAGGTCGAGGGTTTTCTGTTAACCTGAGATCAAACCTTGCTAGACCAAAGTGCCAACATGTTATTCTTTGATTGTATTAATTTTGATCAATACTACTTTAGTCGTTTGGCACTTTAATAGTAGTTACCGCCCTAATTTTTTAATTTAATATTTAACCAAAATGATTGATACTGTTTTTCGACCAATATATTTTGGTGTTAGTAAAGTCTTTTTGAAAAACTTTCCAATTTTTAAATCTCAGTTTTTAACCAGTAAGTTTAGCACGTCCTTAATTATACTGATATAAAAAAAATTTGATCTGCTTCGGATTTGAAATCCCAGTTATTTTTTAAGTATAAACTGACGGAAATGATAAAGTTGGTTTAAAGCCCTTTACCACTTTAATAATCGTGGTCCTGATCAAGCTAAATTTATCCTAACGCGCTAAAGCACTCAGGAACACTTAGAATACATAAAGGGATTTTGCATTGCCAAGAGATACCCATAAACAGTTACCTTAAATAGTTTCATAAGTGAGAAGAAAACAGAATCTATGCAGTAAAATAGCGATTGTAACACCGATAGTACAAAGAAAGAATTGAAACGTTTCTTCTGTGCTCAAGGGACTGTATGTCAGAAGTAAAGGGCGACAGAGTTGTCGGGAGGTAAAGTACTGGTTAGATCTGTACAAAAGCCTATTTTACGAGCACCTGCTCTAGTAGGTGATAGAAGATGGCCAACCCCTGATAGATATGAAGACACAGTTATTCCTAACATAGTAATAGAGTCTGATAACTTAAGATCTGAGCAATTCAGATCTTTTTTTGGCGAACACAAGGCAACACAGAGTTTTGTTAGCACTAAATTTAACTAGATTATTACTTCCCCATTCAAGGATACCATGAATGTCTTTGTTGATTGAAATGACCATTTCAGCTTTAATACCTTGATTTGAGATAGAAGGTGCATTACTTTTATGAGTAGACTGAGATGAACTGCAATTAACAGTGCTGTCGTCATCAAAGCAATGGATCGGGTTAATCCTTGAAGGAATAAAGGAATTTATCTACAGCAGAAAAGGTGTAAGAGCTATCAGTGATCCATGTGGCATGCTCGCTTTAATTCCCACTGCTTTTGAAAAGAAGCCATCAACTACGACATGTATTACCAAGGAAACCGAAATCCCAACTGATGAGCGTAACAGTTGACCCGAACGAGTGAGTTGGACAAATTTGGTCAATTGCTTTTGAGATTTCTAACTGCGACTGCAACTGTCTCACCGGATTGTTCTAAATTTGCGTCTTAAATTTAAGAAGATCACCTGTTGAACGACTCTACCTAAAACCTAGGAAGTTTGTGAGATTCAAGGAAAGAGAGTAGTTGCTGATTGATGGCTTTTTCCATGACGTTAGAAAACTGGAAGTGATGACATTTGATCCGTAGTTAGAGGGATCGGTCTTGTCGCCTTTTTTAGGAATAAGTTGAACATTTGGTAACTTCCATGATGAATAAAATTCCCCAGAAAAGTTAGAAATCGAATAGAACTTAGATAGAACTAGTACTAGTTCGGGGGAACATTTTTTAAGATAATAGCTGGGGTTCCGTATATCCCAGTCGCTTTATTCAAGTCAAGCCTACTGATGATCCGCTCTAGGAGCTTGTATCGAAAATAAATTGATTTTATAGCGTATGAACAAGAGTTGACTAGAGGCACATCTTTTCCAGAATAATTAATAATCGAGTTTATGAAGAGATGTAATGTAACTTAAAACTTAGCTCTTTACAAACGGCCAACGCTAACAATTTTGTTAATCATTTGTCTAATCACCCTCAAACATCCATTTTCGGACACAAACCTTCGTTCTTGTTTCTATGGTTCTCTGTTATAAGCAATTTGCAAGATCATTGATGTACCTTTAGATCGCCTGATCAACTTACTATTGTACTTATGTTCCAAGGATGGCCAGTATAGAATTTTTTATTATTGTTCTATGATAAAGTATGACCGACCACTCGACATCTAAGCTTGGAGCTTACTTTAGTTTTGGTATGGCCTTAACTACGTGTTTTTGTCCTATTTCTGTCATTTGTTTCTGAATTTCTTTTGCCTCCACTATTTTATGGATATTTTATTCCAGAGAACGTCACGTTTGGAAACTATACGCAAAGGTAGATAATCTACATTGATTAAACCGTCCTGTTCTCAACTTTTTAGGGTTTATGAAGATTTACCAAAAATACACTATTTTTTCTTCTTCTTCTTCTTTGCTCAATACTTCTACATTTGTATTGGTCCCTTATTTTTCCTGTTGTAAACTCTTAAAGACGTGCTCCATAGCTCGATTGGATAGATTTGATAATATTGAGTTTGACTATATTGCTTTTTGTCCTACTTCTGTTAACATCTCCAAAACCGAAAATTTTTAACTACTTTCAAAGAAGTTATCATACCCTCGCGCAAGATTTTCATTAACACAGGCACCTTCAGTCTCCGGACCCATAAAATTTTCCCTCCATATCTTAAAAAGGAGAGAGGCGGTACTGCTTACATATGAGGCATGTATCGCCTGTACCATGGTATATGTAGTGCTTTGACGTGCATGCCATCACACCATGCTGGTTCCTTTCTTCCCCGGGTATTCTACTTATAATACTTACCACTTTTAGGTTCGTTTCCCTAATTCCCAAATTTATCTAGGCCAAATGGTGCTGTCGAATATGCAAACCTGGGGGTGCATTGTTTTGATGTCTTTCGGTTATACACCTTGGAATATTATGTTCCATTTAAGACCTCGGTACGGCCAAGAATAGTGTACGGAGTTAATAATCATTAGGTTTGTAAGAAAACTTCTCTAAATCGTTATTAAATTTATTGTTTTGAGGCTAGAATTATTGGAGTATCTTGCCTCGTAGTAATGTGTGGTTTTTGTATGTATATTATATCACACGTAGAAGATAGTAAATCCGTCTAACCTTTTGTGATGGAAAACCTTTGTTCATTACAACCATAATGTTTGTAACAATTGCGTTGACCTTGTAAAAAAAGTTGGGTGTAATTCCACAAGGGAAAGGAAGGAATAAAGCAGTGTATTATTTATTTTTTAAAACTTCTTCCTTATCTTTTCGTTTATCTCTTCAATTATGAATGTAAATGCTTCGCATATGTATGTTAGCTTTTTTTTGGTCTGAGGATAAGGTAAAAATATACTTATTAACTAAGATTTAGTTTCACATTTTTTAATGTTTCTGGCTACAGTGGCAGTGGTCGTTTAGCTCGTGATTTGATTGCATGACCAATCTTCTGAGAGAATTTAAATTTATTAGTTATGGCACGGCTTGGTTTGTTTTAAGAGCTTGTCCCAACACTGTTGTTGTCCAGAATTGATCTTAACTCGTTTTATGTTTCTTTTCCGTTTATCTGTATCTGGTTTAGTTCTACTTCACGTTTGCCTTCTTTATTCAAGAATTGTTTTCCTATACCATTAGTTTTTCCAAGGTCTTCATTTTATTCATTATTTTCCTCTGAGTTATTGTTTCCTCGGTGTTAAGCTTAGTTAAGATTTGCTTCCTCACAAATTGCGATTATATTCTCGATGTGGACTTTCAGTTTTGTCGATGACTGTTTTTACCAAAATTGAAACTGGTGTAAAATTGTTAATGAAGTCTGATTATCAACATTGCTCTATAAGGCTTAGTCATTGACTTGACACTGTTTCGTTTTCGCAAGATGTAATCAAGGTGTCACAATTGATTTAAAAGTGTTTACGCTATCTGGCATATTTCGGACATTAGTAGAAGAAAGGAATGCAACTGGCAATTGCACATTCAGATTGTAGGCTTTCAAGGTAAGAAATTGTTTAATACGGAGAAAATTCCTTATATTAATTAGTGATTTGTAGCCGTTAATTTGTGCGAATTTGAATTATGAGCGTTATAACATTTTGATAATAATCCAGATTTAATCATTTCGATTAAAAGGTATTAATCATTACCAAACGTTGGTACAAACCAATCAATGTCAGCTCTTGATAGTTGCTTTCTATTCCCCTTATCCGATGAGAAAACATTTTGTTTTATTGTTATCTGCAACTATTTAAATATTTATTAACCAACACATACTATTAATGATTTAAAATAGTGTATACATTTACGTAATATTTAAAATGATCAAGACCATTTTCGGCATGACCCGCGCTTGCGTCCATGATAAAAAAATACGCAATAGATTTTACTCCTCACTTCTGCTATATCTCGGTTCTATCAAATTTTGATTATGATCAGTTCACAAATAAAAGTACTTAATAGAGATCCTGAAATACTGTTTGTGAATACTATTCACTCTGGAGCAACTAGTACAGAGACTTTTTTTTAAAGATAATTTAATTTTGGATGTTTTTTAATGAACATTTTTTTGCAGGATAATAAAGAGAGAACTTTTTGTTAATGTCCATAAAATCATTAAGCTTATCGCAAAAAGTTTAGGGGCCACTTTGAAGAGTATGGTATTCTATAATACTATATGGGCATAACTCTATAAGGGTAATGAATGAGCCCTAAAGAGGTAGTCTCTTAAAGTACCATTTGTGAACATATCAAAAATTATTTACTTTGGAGTAAAAAGTGACGAGCCGTTTTTTAAAGCTAATTGAATTTCAAGTAAACTTTGTTAATAATTATGTTTCGTAAGGTAATACTTTAGGTTCAAAAAAACTACTTTATGTAGATATTTGTTTGACTATTTTAGAAGTAAGTTTTCTTTATAAAAGTGAATATTATCTTGTTAGAAAGTGTAACAAGATACCCTACTTATTTTTTTACAATAAAAAAATTTGGACAATCATAGGAGAGTTGATCTGGATCTAATCACGAACAAGCATTCACTGCACGAACAACCAAATTTAAGGTTATCTTTGTTTTTATCATTGATTGTTAAACTGATTGGGTGAATAAATAAGATTATACTTTGGGCATTTAATATAAGCGGAAATGTGAATAAATTAAAAAATGCCATCACATAACGAGGAGTGCATCGTAGAATCGTAATCTAGCAGTCGCAGTGGTGAGCTAATCACATGATTAAGGTAATAAATAAAATCTAAATAGTTTCTCGTACATGTCCGTATATATTTTTAGCCATGTTTTTTATGAGTTTTTAAATAAGAAGCCCTAAAGAGCTATCTTATTGGAGCGCTAAATTGCTTTGGATGAGTAACATTGGAGTGTATACAGTACGCTCAGAAAGTAACGGATAAATTCATTATTTTCGAAATCGTTAATTTGTGGTCAGAATCTTGCGACACGTCGATTTTTTATTTTGATTCCGGACTTTATGATGTCACACATGTAGATGGCGCTGCACAATTTCCGGATATGACGTCAAAGCTCATATTTTTAAATGGCAACCCTGTATGTTCTTCGCGGAAATCGATGCAACTCTTTCTCCTGAGTTCAAAAATGTCCTATTTATTGGGATTATTTGAAATAGTATGCGCGATATTAATTATTAAATGTGGCATAATTCGAAAAGTGATGCGGTGTTAGTGTTGTCAATGTTTGCGTTAAATTAAGAATCTGGGTACTAAGCAGTGCACAACATTTATTACAATAAACATAAAATGAACGATAACAAACATAAAATAAGACTTGAAAGGGCCGGTGACAAAAAAATGTACGACAAGTCTACCTATGGCGATACATAAATATGCAGTTTTTGGCCGCTTGAAAATAAAAAATAAACTCCATATCGAGTTACATAGTTGCTTGTTGTTTTGATAAAAACCTACATTTCAATCACACCAGTTTTGTTCTTGACTAACACCGCACCACTTTTCGAATTATGCCACATTTAATAATTAATATCGCGCATACTGTTTATCACTTCCATTTTGCCTAAAATAGTGGAAAATGCAATCAATCAGCAACTATCCTCTTTCATTAAAACTAACAAACTCATTAGTGACCCTCAGTATGGTTTTAGGCAGAGTCGTTCAACAAGTGATATTCTCTCATATGTGATCCACGTTTGGAACAATACAGTAGAGCAGTCCGGTGAAACAGTTGTAGTCGCTTTAGATATCTCAAAGGCATTTGACCAAGTTTGGCATAAGTGTTTACTTGCCAAACTCACCTCGTTGGTTAAATGATATGCTCATCAACTGGGTTTCTAGTTTCCTTGATAAAAGACGAATACGTGTCGTAGTTGATGGCTTTTTCCAAAATAAGTTAGCATTAGCGCGGGATTACAACAGGGATCACTTATAGCGCCTACACCTTTTCTACTGGACATAAATAATCTTATTTCTTCAACGACTAACCCGACCCATTGCTTTGATGACGATAGCACTCTTCACTGTAGTTCATCTCAGTCTACCCATAGTGATATTCCACCTTCTATGTCAAATCAAGAAATTAAAGCAGAAATGGCAAATTCAATCAACAAAGACATTCAACGTATTCTCGACTGGGGAAGCAATAATCTAGTTAAATTTAATGCTAACAAAACTCAGTGTTGCCTTATGTCTGCCAAAAAGATCGATCATTTCCTGTTGTAAGTATGAATGGCTGAGTTCTTAAGTTTTCAGACTCTACTACGCTGTTGGGTATGACTGTATCTTCAAATCTCTCATGGGTTGGCCATCTTCTGTCAGCTACCAAAACAGCTGCTCGTAAAATAGGCTTTTGTACAGATCTAAGCAGTACTTTACCTCTCGACAACTCCTTCTGCTGTATAAGGCCCAAATTCGGCCTCATCTGGAGTATAATTCTCACCTCTGGGTTAATGCTCCCCAATATGCTCTCGATATCGTTGATCGTATACAAAAGAGGGCGATTAGGCTTATAAATGACTCGTCCTTAACTTCTCACATACAGTCCCTTGAGCATAGAAGGATGGTTTCAGTTATTTCTTTGTATTATCGCTATTACAATGGTTATTGTGCTGCTGAATTATATTCTTTGATACCATCTCGGGCTATCTTTGCGAGAAATACTCAGTTCTCTCATTCACATCATCAGTATGCAGTACAAATCTCCACTTGTCGTACCAAACGGTGCAATCCACATTTTTCTACACGGCTTCTAAACTCTGGAATGATCTCCCTAGTTCCTGTTTTCCTCTCACTTATGATATGAGAAAATTTAGGTAGCTGTTCATAGGCATCTATTGGCAATTCACTATTCCTCTATCCATCCTCCTAAGTGTTCCTGAGTGCTTTAGCACGATAGGCCTAATTTAGCCTGTTCAGGTCCACAATCACAAAAAAAATAATAATCAGGAAAAGAGTTGCATCGATTTCCGCGAAGAACATACAGCGTTGCCATTTAAAAATGTGAACTTTGACGTCATATCCGAAAAGTTCGCAGCGCCATCTACATGCGCGACCCAGCATAAAGTACAGAATCAAAATAAAAAATCGACGTGCCGCAGGATTTTGACCACAAATTAACGATTTCGAAAATAATGAATTTATCCGTTGCTTTCTGAGCGCACTCTATACCTTTCTTAGGGCAAATTCAATTTTAAATAATTTTTCGCGTAATTAATACGGTCTAAAAGGTTTTCTAAGGTACCTTTCGTGAATACATCGAAAACTATTAACTTTAGAGTAAGTAGAAAAGGTTAAGATATTTTACGTTTCGGACTTTTTTTATAAGAGTATTTTGTATGTTATTAAATAAGATCTAAAGATGTATTTTATGAGAGATCTCATTCATCTTTATTAACTTTAAAGTATAAAAAATCCCTTTTTAAAAATTTAATTCCCCACTTTTTAATAAACTAATAAACCACATAAATAATTAAAAATCTAGTTATTATTTTTTAATTGACTTAATGGAATCAGCATGAAACAAGTATACATGATGTACATTTCATATAAACGGAAATAGGAATAAAGTAGAAATAGGCATTCCCCGCATTCTGGTGTCGTAAAACTCGTAAGATGTTCTGTACTATTTAGCCAACACAACATACAAGCATAAGAATGTTATGGATTGGCCATTCAAGATTTTTTTTAAACTCAGTGTTGACCTCAGCTGACGTTTTTCTGGATATAAAAATAATGACAATGACCAACATATTTATTTATCATTGATATGCCTACTTAAACTATGAACATTGGTAACTTGAACTATTTTACTTGCACTTTCAGGCAATGAGTTTATGCTACAAGTGTCAAATAA
Source organism: Vesta saturnalis (assembly GCA_036346205.1). Lineage (NCBI taxonomy): Eukaryota > Metazoa > Arthropoda > Insecta > Coleoptera > Lampyridae > Vesta > Vesta saturnalis. Next base: position 2,019,751 of record JARFJB010002143.1, read on the forward strand.
ATTTTCCTAATAGGCATTCTGCTTAAATTATTGATAGGTTATGGAAAAAGATTTTGTAAAATTGTTGCGGTAATAATAGTTATTGTTTTGTTGTTAAAGTTCTGAAAGATTGTGGTAGGTAAAGATATGGAAATGTAGATTATTATTTTTAATTTTTTAACTTTGTACAGTTTTATGCTCGCAATATAAGGTTAAGACAGTGACACTGTCCTGAATCTCAATTTACGATTCTGGAATACTAAACTAGGCAGCCATCTTGCTCCTGTGTGCTTTGCATTACAGCCATTTGCTGGTGATACGTGCTCTTGAATTGTAATTTTCTAACATGCCCATTCTCTTTAACTTTTAAGCTATATTTCTTAAACTAGAAAGAAAAGATCTCCCTTGTTGGTTTCGCATTTAATTGTTCCTTATTATTCAGTTTTTTTATCGACGATTTTCGGGACAAATCCCAAAGGGAAAGTCGTGAATCGGTATCTGATAAACTATACGTGATAATTAAGATGTCATAGAACCGTGAGGTATTTATTGAATCACGCAATACAAAAGAACAAAAAGAGAGAATACAATATGAAGAAGCTACCGATAATTGAGCAAGGGCGGATGACATACATATTTGGTTTGATTGAAAGTATGTCATCACGAAAGGGACTCTGACGAGCACGGAATGTCCCCCAAACTACAACATGTAAATCTAATCATGAACCCTCGCTGTTCAACTAGCAAATCCAATTCTATTCCCGCCCGAGAATGATAAAATTAGGTGGTGCTTATTGTAAACCAAACTTGGAAAATTTACAGCCGTAATTCGTGTACTTGCGGCGGTGAGGGTTCTAAGTGAAATAATTATGCAAAATTAGTCTGCGCTTGAACATTCTTAGTTATACAGCCTTAATGAATTGACATCGATCTAGAGGGTTAGGGACTTTGTTTTAGATTTCAAATGAGATTCGAATTACGCAGATTTCCTCTAACCACATACCCCTCTTTATCCTAAACAATTACGTAAATATACCAGATACACAGAAATTACCAATTGGCTCAGATGGGTAGGTAATTCCTATTAACTGTATGTACAATTTACAAAATACTTCTGATAAATAAATTATCTATGACAAACTGGTACGTAGGTAATTGTTTTCACTTAATTCTACAGTTAATGTAAAATACAGTTTCCTAATGTCCAGAACAATCGGCGACTACCACGACAAACTAAAGCTTTTTTTTATAATCATAGTACTGAACAGAATAAGTTTAGTCTAACAGGCTAAACCACTCGGAAGGCGAAGGGGATTTTGAACTGCTATCAACAGTTCTCTTAATTTTGCGCTCTTTTAGTACAAGTTGAAATTTTAGTTTAGTTAATCGACCTATTTCTACAGTTTTTGTAGCGCGACGTTTCACAAGCGGAGTTTACTACCGTCATCAGACTTCGTCCTGAGAAGGACTGTTTCGCACTTCAGTCGAATTCATCTACTCTGAATTTTCTCAAGCACTTGACTTTTGTTTGATTCGAACGAAAAGGAAAAGACTATGTATTTCATTCCCTCCCCGAAGGGGAGGGCGGGCTGCTCGAGCTTTCCTAGCTCCTTCAGCCACAATCACGGATCCCCAGCATACATGTAGACATTACGTATATATGAATGGTGGGATTAAGGATGGGTATGGTCAGGATAGGATCGGAAGGAACGGAGTTAGGGTTCTGAGGTGGAAAATACTACCCCAGCATTCGCCTAAGTAGCCGCTCATGGTGTGCATATATGCAGTGACCATGCCGCTACATGTGTATGAGGAAACCCCCTGAAAAAACCTCGTACAAGGTAGACGGTAACGGGAATCGAACCCATTACCTCCCGAATACTAAGCAGGTTGTGTCACCACTACGCTACCAGCTCGGTATTGATTCGAACACTGGGTAACCCAATATATATGTTTAGGAACTGATACATTAAATATTTTTTCTGGCTGCGCAGTAGTTTATTGCGCATATTGAGTAGTAATCTATTGCGAATATGTATTGTAGCTAAGCTCTTCGCGCATTATTGGAATCAATGTAGGTTTCATTTCAACACTAGCTTGGTTTATCAGATTTTCTTCCAGTGCTAATGTAAGTGCATTCTTTGAGTTTTCCGCAAGTTATATTCTCGTCCTTTGCCAGTATCTGTACAGGGTGTGGCGCGAAGATTAAAAGTAATAGCCGATACAGTTATGTTAAAAATCTGAAATTACGAAGCTGTAGGTTTTGGATGACGCTGAGTTCAAATATAATATTGTCCTGAATGTGGCACTTCCGGTTATACCGGAAGTAGACGTCAACTTTGTTATTTTAAATGGAACCTAATATTATTTTCGAATTCTACATGAAATTCTAGATAAAATTTGTGCACAATATCCTATACCAAAAATGAAGTATTTTCGAGGTATTTCGATTTTTTTAAAAATTTAGAAAAAATCCTAGTCCACATTGAATAACGATATCTCCATTAATAACGAAGCTAGTGACGTGAAATTGTAACAAATAAACAACAAGCGCTTGCCAGTTAACACCATATATCCATCTCATTGATATTTCATACAGGGTGTTTTAAACTTAGCCGCCAACATGTACAATTTAAATCATTTATAAGTTGCTTACTTTAAATAGAACACCCTGTATTTTATTACATTTTCCGCTGTATTTTTTAAGCCAATTCGTTTGGTATCAGTATTCCCTATACCTAAATCCAACCACTTTGAGATATTTCATTATCTTAGTTAAAACATAACAACACTTAATTATTTCAACATTACTAAAGGGTGGGTCATGATTTTCATTATTTAAGGTGATATTTTGTTATTTTTTCATAAGTTATTAATTCTGAAAAGTAACCAATAGCCTAAAAGGATTATTAGTTGTGGATATCATTAAACACGTTGACTAGGTATTTTGTATTAATTTAATTAGATAACTTACAAACAAAAATAACTAAATGTAATATTAAACAAATAAAGTTTTATAATAAGTGTTCAAAATTAGCACCATCTACTTCTAAACATTTATGAATCCTTTTCATTAAGTTATGTTTTGTAATTCTGGAAATATGGTTGGGTGTTAGAGAACTAAAAGCAAGTAAGACTCTCTGCATCATATCTTCCTTTGTCGTAACAGGTTTGGAAAGTACCTGATTTTTAATGTAACCCCAAATACCAAAATCTAGAGGAGCCAAATCAGGAGAGCGAGCTGGCCAACGAAACGGACCCTGATTGGCAATCCATCTATCATCAAACATGTCGTAAAGATGCTGAGCAATAGGCCCAAAGTTATGAGGAGGTGCTCCATCTTGCTGCTATGTTTTAACTAAGATAATGGAATATCTCAAAAGTGGTTGGATTTAGGTATAGGGAATACCGATACCAAACGAATTGGCTTAAAAAATACAGCGGAAAATGTTACGACAAAGGAAGATATGATGTAGAGAGTCTTACTTGGTTTTAATTCTCTAAGACCCGACCATATTTCCAGAATTACAAGACATAACTTAATGAAAAGGATTCATAAATGTTTAGAAGTAGATGGTGCTAATTTTGAACACTTATTATAAAACTTTATTTGTTTAATATTACATTTAGTTATTTTTGTTTGTAAGTTATCTAATTAAATTAATACAAAATACCTAGTCAACGTGTTTAATGATATCCACAACTAATAATCCTTTTAGGCTATTGGTTACTTTTCAGAATTAATAACTTATGAAAAAATAACAAAATATCACCTTAAATAATGGAAATCATGGCCTACCCTTTACTAGTGTTGAAATAATTAAGTGTTGTTATGTTTTAACTAAGATAATGAAATATCTCAAAAGTGGTTGGATTAAGGTATAGGGAATACCGATACCAAACGAATTGGCTTAAAAAAATACAGCGGAAAATGTAACAAAATACAGGGTGTTCTATTTAAAGTAAGCAACTAATAAATGATTTAAATTGTGCATGTTGGCGGCTAAGTTTAAAACACTCTGTACGAAATATCAATGAGATGGATATATGGAGTTAACTAGCAAGTGCTTGTTGTTTATTGGTTACAATTTCACGTCACTAGCTTCGTTATTAATGGAGATATCGTTATTCAATGTGGACTAGGATTTTTTCAAAAATTTAAAAAAAATCGAAATATCTCGAAAATACTTCATTTTTGGTATAGGACATTGTGCACAAATTTTATCTAGAATTTCATGTAGAATTCGAAAATAAATAAAAAATATTAGGTTCCATTTAAAATATCAAAGTTGACGTCTACTTCCGGTATAACCGGAAGTGCCACATTCAGGACAATATTATATTTGAACTCAGCGTCATCCAAAACCTACAGCTTCGTAATTTCAGATTTTTAACATAACTGTATCCGCCATTACTTTTAGTCAAAACTCTTCGCGCTACACCCTGTATGTTATCCCATTGCATTCGGTAGTCTTCGTTCCAGACATGTTCGACGATTTTGGATCTTTGTTCTTCGCCTTTGCGGATGATATGCTTACGTTCCTGTGTTCTAACTTTAAGTGGTCTGCTGTTCTCTCCTGTGATCTGCCCCATTCGCATGGTGGGTTGTTTACACAATTTTTGGAATTCTGGTCTTTATTGTGTGGTTTAGTTTGGATGAGTATTTCCCTGAGCGTTCTTGTGGATTTCAAGGCAACTTGTATCTTGTACTTTCTGCCTATCCTTCGTATTTTGCCCGAAGTACCTGGTATATATGGTATTGCCGCTGTTCTTCATTTTAGGTTACCCTTTCCCTGTTTAGGTTAGGCTTTAGATCGGGGTAGCCATCTCCATTAAGTGTCTTAGAGATATTTTCTTTTCACTTTTTGTACGTCAACTTGTTTTGAGCATGTTCTTTCAGCTCTCCTCTCCGAGCGCGCGCGCGATCGTGTGTGTGTGTGTGTGTGTGTGTGGGAAGGGGTGTGTATACACTTGTTGCGTAAGTGTTGTCATTCCTATGTATAATTACATCCAGAAATGGCAGTTTTTGTTCCAACTTCAATTGTGAATTTTATGGAAGGTACGCTGTTGTTTAGATGATCTAGGGATTCATCCAGCTTTTGCTTACCGTGTTGCCAACTACAAAGGTATCGTCTAGGTATCTAAACCACCATACCCAGCTATTGTTGGTAAAATTTGTCTTCTACATGCAAGTATGTAGTTTTTATTATTGTCAGAAGTTCCATTATTATGTTTACTGATAGTTGTGTGCGTTCGCCTACCGGTTCAGCCTTTTTCATTATGATAGTTGTTGCCTTGTCGGTGGGCACATTTCTGAATAGGCTCACAACATTGAATCTTACCGGTATTTCTTCGTGGTTGAGTTGCACCACTGAGTCACTGGGTAATCCAGTATATATTTTTTAGAATTTATGTATATATTAAACTTTTCGTGATTGCGTAGTAGTTTATTCCGCAACTTGCGCAGTAATCTTCGCTCATTACTGGGATCCATATGGGTTTAATTTCTACACTAGCTTCGTTTATAAGATTTCTGTCAGTGTTATGTAAATGCGTTCTTTAAGTATTCGCGTCATTTGCCCCTATCTATATGTTATCTATTGGATTTGGTGATATTCGTTTCATACATCCTTTGCGGATGTGATTCTTATGTTCCTGTGCTCTAACTTTGAGTGGTCTACTGCTCTCTCCTACGTATGATCTACCAGAGTGGATGTTAGATTGTATACACAATTTTTGAAATTCTGGTCTTCATCGCGTGGTTTGGTTTTGGTGAGTATTCCCCTAAGCGTTCTTGTGAATTTGAAGGCAGTGCGTATCTTGTATTTGCTGTCTCTGCTTCGTATTTTGTTCGAGATACCTGGTATGTATGGTATTACGTAGGTTTTTCTTTTTCAGTTTAGGTTAGGTGTTAGATCAGGGTACCCATTCTCTTTAAATGTCTTAGCGATATTTTATTTTTCTTCTTTTAGATCCACTTGTTTTGAGAACATGCTTGCAGCTCTATCGTACAGTGTATTCTTTGAGTGTTCCGCGAGTTATATTCTCGTCCTTTGCCACTATCTGTATGTTATCCCATTGCATTCGGTAGTCTTCGTTCCAGACATGTTCGACGATTTTGGATCTTTGTTTTTCGCCTTTGCGAAGGTTATTCTTACGTTCCTGTGTCCTAACTTTGAGTGGTCTGCTGTTCTCTCCTGTGCATGATCTGCCCCATTCGCATGGTAGGTTGTCTATACAATTTTTGGAATTCTGGTCTTTATTGTGTGGTTTAGTTTTGATGAGTATTTCCCTGAGCGTTCTTGTGGATTTCAAGGCAACGTGTATCTTGTACGTGCTGCCTATCCTTCGTATTTTGCCCGAAGTACCTGGTATATATGGTATTACCGCTGCTATTTAGGTTCTTCTTTTTAGGTTACCCTTTCCCTGTTTGGGTTAGGCTTTAGATCGGGCTAGCCATTTCCATTAAGTGTCTTAGAGATACTTTCTTTTCACTTTTTGTACGTTAACTTGTTTTGAGCATGTTCTTTCAGCTCTCTCCTTCGCGTGCGCGCGTGTGTGTGTGCGGTAAGGGGTGTTTATACAGCGTAAGTGTTGTCATTCCTGAGTATAATTACATCCAGGAATGGCAGTTTTTGTTCCAACTTCCATTGTGAATTTTATGGAAGGTATGGTGCTGTTTAGATGATCTAGGGATTCATCCAGCTTTTGCTTACCGTGTTGCCAACTACAAAGGTATCGTCTAGGCATCTAAACCACCATGCCCAGCTATTGTTGGTATAATTTGTCTTCTACATGCAAGTATGTTGTTTTTATTATTGTCAGAAATTCCATTATTATGTTTACTAATAGTTGTGTGCGTTCGCCTACCGGTTCAGCCTTTTTCACTATGATAGTTGTTGCCTTGTCGGTGGGAACATTTCTGAATAGGCTCACAACATTGAAGCTTACCGGTATTTCTTCGTGGTTGACTTGCACCGCTGAGTCACTGGGTAATCCAGTATATATGTTTTAGTTATGTATATATTAAACTTTTCGTGATTGCGTAGTAGTTTATTCCACAAGTTGCGCAGTAATTTTCGCTCATTACTGGGATCCATATGGGTTTAATTTCTACACTAGCTTCGTTTATAAGATTTCTGTCAGTGTTATGTAAGTGCGTTCTTTAAGTATTCGCGTCATTTGCCCTATATATATATATATATATATATATATATATATATATATATATATATATATATATATATATATATATATATATATTTATCTATTGATTGGTGGTCTTCGTTCCATACATACTGTGCGGATGTGATTCTTATGTTCCTGTGCTCTAACTTTGAGTGGTTTACTGCTGTATAGGAATGTGTGATCTACCAGAGTGGATGTTAGATTGTATACACAATTTTTTTAATTCTGGTGGTTTGGTTTTGGTGAGTATTCCACTGGGTAATTCAATATATATTCATTAGAACTTGTATTTACATATATTATGGGGAGCTAATGACTGAATTTCGACTAGAAACGTTTCGGTAATTTGAGTATCAATTTCCGATCAGTCAATAAAGGAGAAGTATACATATTTCCAGTAGTAATGAAGAGTAAAAACATCGTAGTCGTGTTGTAGTACCTTGTGGTGCGTGGAGTTCGTTATTTTATACCATCGGATTGGATTGGTCAAGAATCCATTATTAGGTTCTGGGTGGACTGGCCTAGATGATCATATATGGATACATGATAGGGTCCAGGATGTGGTAAATAATAAATCCGGCGAATTTAAGTTGCATTCTGTCGTCCAGTTTGTAAGAAACTGGTTAATGACTAAACCTTCTGTTACTCTACCATGAAGATCAATTCTTTGAGGGAAGAGAAATTTTGATATCAGACTATCTGATTTCAGAGGCAGAGAGTAAAATAGTACATTAAATGAGTCAACAGAAGGAGATTGCTAGAATTGCTTTTTGATGTTTGCGCAAGGTTTTTAAAAAATGTAAATGATACTCCGAGCAATACTTTCCAAAAAAGCTTCATTAGGACTGAATTAAACATTTTTAGTAGGAAGCTTGGCGCATTTCAAAGTTGTGAAAAGTTTTTGAAACTAAAATATTTACCTTTGGATTTAAATTATGTATTTTTTTTAGAATAAGTAGTTTCTTATAGGGACACAAAATTTCATTTTAACGAAACAAACAGCGCATAGTGGGCGGCTAGTTACTGCATAAGAAGAATATTATTCAGAAGTTGATAGTTATGAAATTAACCATATCGATGCAATTTTTACAGTAAAAGTGATAATAGGTGCAAGAAAAGATTATTTATTCATAAGGCTATGAATTCAATTTTTGCAATAACGTATTTTCTATGAGGGCGCAAAATTTTTATTTTAGCGGCGCAAAACAGCCCACAATTGACGCCTAGTTATAGCGTACTAAAAATTGATTTATGCAATAGTCCAGATTTGTGAAGTTAACCGCGTATGATGTAATTTTTACAGTAACTTGTTTCGTATATGGGCGCAAAGTTTAACTCAAATAACGCAAAACGACGGATACTTGGCGCCTAATTATGGCACAAGAAAACACCAATTTATATATAAGGATATGAAGTTAGTCTTGTCGATGTGACATTTACAATAACTTATTTTATTTTAACGGCGCAAAACAGCATATAAACTGTGCCTAATTAAAATTAATTTATGCAGAAGTTCACGGCTGTGAAGTTATACGTGTCAATGTAATTTTACTATAACTTCTTTCTTATAAGGGCGCAAACTTTTATTTAGCTGCGAAAAATGGCCTCAATTGGTGTTTAGTTACTTCGCAAAAAAATTGATTATTTAAAAGTTATCCGTTAGCCGTTAATTTTTACAAGAACCTCTTTCCTAGAAGGGCGCAAAATTTTATTGTAGCGGCGCAACATGGTACCTAATTGGTACCTAATTACTGCATGAAAAATTGATCTATATAGAAGTTTACGGCTGTGAAGTTAGCCGTACCAATGTAAATTTACAATAACTTCTGTGAAGTTAAACGTGTCAATGTAATATTACTATAACTTCTTTCCCCCAATTGGTGCCTAGTTGCGTCACAAAAAAAATTGATGTTTCAAAAGTTCACGGCTGTGAAGTTAGCAGCGCCAAATGATGCCTAGATGGTTCCTAATTACTGCATAAACAATTGATCTATGTAGAAATTTACGGCTGTAAAGTTAGCCGTGTAATTTTACAATAACTTTATTTTTATAAGGTTGCAAAATTTTATTTTAGCGCATAATTGGAGCCTAATTACGTCATAAGAGAAAACTAACTTATCCAAAAGTTCGCGGCTTCGAAAAGTTAGTCGTGTTTATAGAGTTTTATTTTAGCGCCTAATTGGCGCCTAATTACGTCATAAAAGAAAACTAATTTATCCAAAAGTTCACGGCTTCGTAAAGTTAGTCGTGTTTACAGAGTTTTTATTTTTCATATTGAGACGCAAAATTTAAATTCAACGACGTTAATTGGGGCATAATTAGCGCTTAATTATGCACATTTTACATCACATTATTTAAAAAAGATCCGGCTACCTTCACACACCTCTATCTTTTTTCGTTAATAATTTCAGAACTAATTTGAGTATTAAGTACTATAACTAAATTCGACTCTCTATCGCCTTGTAGAGTGTAAATAAATATTCGTTTATAGACATCGCGTTCATAGAAATACGTTATTTTACATGTATTATGATATTATTGTTTTGCGACAGGAACGAACTAATTGTTTTAGCAAAATATTCATATTTATTTACTGCCTGATGTATTTCATGATTATTTTATTGTAACAGATTGCGCTGTTGTTATTAGTAAATAAGCTGTATTATAATTAGATGCTGTTATAGAGGGTTGATTCACACATCTGTTATATGAAACCCACAAGTTTCTCCAAAACCTAATTTCAAGTAAGACTATTTAATTGGCAATCGAAATTTTTCGATTCTCCAAATGTTAGTAAGGGTGAAAAAGAACAAATCGCCAGGGAATTTCGTTTAGGGAAGGGAATAGTTGAAATTAAGTAAAATCAACGTTAACATACGTAGCACAATGGACAAGCTAACGTCCATCCTTCATAAAAACAATATTGAGAAGGTGGGATCAAGTCCCTTAGGAGTCTTGGCCAGCGGTCACTATTCCCTTTTGCGATAATTCAATAACGGGCCGTCAGCAACTCTGTCTCATACTTACACCATTTATCTTTACCATCAATATTTTTATTTTCAACGCACCTTATAAAATCTTTTTCTTACACCGAAATATCAATTATGTTTAGTGCAAGACAAATTCATAAAACGATTAGTAAATTACGTACACATCTCTCGCTTGATCGATAGCTTAGTTGCGTTAACTTTTTCGTAGTGAATAATTTATTATTATCGTTTGTTGTAATTATTTTATTACAAAATAAACAAAAAATGACATAATGATGGACACGAATTCATTTCGATAGCCAGGCATTATGTAGCGCATAATTTCCAGTACCATACCACCATAAGAGCCGCCAGTTTGCACTACATATAATTTAATAATAATAATTTATAAACAAATGTTACTTTCGAAAATAGTGTAATTATCTTTTAGACTATTTAATGAAGCAATATTGATGGGGAATTTATAAAACTAATTGTAAATATTGTGATACATGTATGTAGCCCAAGCTAAACGGCTAATACAAATCCGCTTTAGAAAATAATTAGATATTTAATATAAGCTAATAATCGTGTTTCGAGAAATATATAGATTTTATTTTCACCTTATTTCTAAAAAATTCTAATCCACCCGTCTTATTTAATAAAATGGTTAAAAGTCATAAAGACCTTTCATCTAAACCTAAAGGAAACGAGTCAATTTTATTTACAGGTCCAAATTTTCGACAACCAAAGTAATTGGCTGAGATACCTTGTACTGAAAAGTGTTGTTAGGGAGGTGAAGGTTACTGCCACAGTGAATGGCATTTAAAGATGCCAGTATATTCTTGCTTGTGAGTCAGTGTTGGTGAGTCGCGGTCGAATCTAATAAACAAAAGAGATTCTCGTTACCAAAACATCAACTACAACACCGACAAGTATAATCGTAAAGTGTAAGACGAAAGAACGTAACTGTGCCCTAAATGTGAGTTTTTACGGAAAATATGGTTGCCGAAAATTTGAATTTTGTCAAATTTACTGTCGAAAAAAATGTGAGTCTAAACTAAAACATCATTTCTGGGATAAGGTTGCGTTAGGAGGGTGCGTAAGAGTCTGTGTGAATCAAGGTTTATATTTCATAGTGGTAATGGCGGACTTCCATTTCGTTGGAAAGCACGATAGTAACAGAAATCCTCAGGCTTTTGCTCTGGCCAATCTTTGAAGTCGTTATCGAATTATGGATCTTCTGCAGTGGTAAATGTGTTTTGCAGTGAAGGCCGATTAGATAGGCTTTTGTCTGGTAAGACAAATAAGATTACCCTAAGGGTTCTTATATCCAGTTTTCTTATACGAGGGCAGTTCGATAAGCCAGTGACTTATTGAATTTCCCGCGCAATAATTTCAAATGCAACACTGCTCCCGTCAGCTGTTATCTATTAATGAACTACTGTCAAATTTTGAGCAAGCTGCGTCATTTAGTTTGTGTTTGACAGCCATTGAACGCAGACAACCTCGTGAATTTCAACGAAAATGGAAAATGTGAATTTCGTATGCTGAGGAAGCATTATTTTTTTACCATCACCGAAACCAAGGTAGGGCTTAATAAATACTATGGTGACTCTACACCAGCAATTACGGGGTTCCGTTGCGGAGGTACCAACACAAGTGACTTCGAACGTTCAGGTTGCCCAAAAGAGGTCGTCACGCCAGAAATCTTCGATAAAATCCATGGAATGATATTGGATGATCGGAGAATCAAAGTGCGTGAGGTGACTGAGGGTGTAGGCATCTCAACTCAGCGGGTACATCACATTTTACATGAATATTTGGATATGAAAAAGCTATCCGCGCGATGGGTGCTGCGATTGCGCACACTCCACCATAAGCGCAACCGTGTAACCACGCCGTTTTGTTACCGTGGACGAAACATGGATCCATTACAACACACCAGAGACCAATTAAAAATCAAGACAGTGGATTTCTCCGGGTGAACGTGCACCAAAGCAGGCCGAAGTAGGTCTGTCGGCCAACAAGGTCATGGTCATAGTTTTTTTTCGGATGCACGCGGTGTCATTCGCATCGGTTAGCTTGAAATGGGTAAAACGATCATGGGTGAATATTATTCAGGGCTTTTGGACAGATTCGATATTGATTTGAAACAGAAGAAAGTGCTGTTCCATCAAGACACGCGTGCATACGTGTGTAGTACGACTATTTCCTGTTTCCAAACTTGAAGAAATGGCTGGGCGGTAAGAGATTTGGGTCGAATGAAGAGGTCACCACTGAAACAAACGCCTATTTTCAGGGTCTCGAGAAAAACCTATTATTTGGAAGGAATAAAAAATTGGAAGAACGCTGTACTAAATCTATAGAGATAAAGGGAGACATGTTGAGAAATAAAATGCTTGTTTGCCGAAAAAATATCTTTTATCCAAAAAGTCACTGACTTATCAAACTGCCCTCGTATCTAGCTTCTTGTGTCGATCTGTTTGCTTCAAGTTTGGCACAACCGGTTTATAGTGCTGAGTCTCGGAATCTGAGTAATTGAGGATATATATCTTTTCTCTTTGATTTCTATGCGGGGGGAAATCATTTAATGTTTATGCGTATGGTTTGCGGTAGTGTTAACTATAACTGTTATAATTTAGGTGAGGTCTTGTACTGCTATGTGAATGTTTTTTGGTGGACGTGGGGTCCATTTTAGTTAGTCATTATGGGTGCGCCTGTAGAATACCTCTAAACGGTATTTCGAAAGTCTCTATGTTTAGCTGCCGTTTGGCGATGTCATGGCTTTGTAAGAAGTAGCAGTTGTCCAAATTATGTGCGAGAGGTTCTGTGGTTAGTTATGGAAGTACTTTGGTGATCAAAGAATGGTGGGGTTTCTATCCCTAACTCATTTGAGTGGCTAGTAGAGGAAGTTGGTAGTTCCGTATACATTGGTTGTAGTGTCTTTGAATTGGGTGTATCAGGTGTTAAAGTTTCTTAAAGAACAGAGTGAGAAAATCTTGAAAATGTAGGCGAGTAGGTCAATGCAGAGGGTATTAATTTATATATCGCCTTAAATGCATCTGTTAAGGTATATTTAGTATTGTGTGATACTGCACATGCTTCGTGTGGATAGTTTTGTTTTTTCTGTGGCTAGTATTTGTATGCCATGTGCATTAACAGATACCGTTATAAGATTCATTGTACTCATAGGCGTTCTTTAGGGTCGGTATTTTTGATCTACTTTTACGCGCTCTCTTCAGTTTCGGTTCATTTTCATAGCGTCACTTAGATGATGGTTGGATAGTTTCGACATCATATTTGTAAACCCATGTCTCGTCACCAGTAATAATGCTTTTCATCATGGTAGGATCATGTTACCTCTGAAATCGTGTCCTGGGCTACTGCCTTTCGGAACTGTTTTGAAACAAATTCAGGTCTTTTGATATAAGTCGTGCTGCAACGCGTTTTATCCACCACAATGTGTGGTGTCGATACATACGCTATGTTGAGCCCACCAGTTATCCTTCTGAACACGATTACTTTAACCTTTTCGAAGTGATAGTCGGTTCAACTTCTTTGAAATCTTTTTGAATGCTGAATACCAGTCCCGTGGTTTCGAGAGATCAGTCTCCGTAAACCCTGGTAGTATTTTTAATGCATCAGCACAAGACATTTCATTGGAAACACAAAACTTCAAATATCTTTTCCATTTTGAAATACGACGACGTGCACAACCTGGATTGATATAAACAGACGCCGAACAACTACTAATAATACAGATGGCGCTCACGTTTGGCAACCAACGTGACAGAAAAATATACTTCGAATCCGTAAAGCGACCGCTTCATTTAAAATTGAACTTTTTTATCATAATATAAAAATTTCGCTGATTCTTAGCATACAGTTAACAATAAATCAATTGTGTGCAGGAGATCCTCTTAAGCTCTTAACTTATATAACTCTTGCTTATGTAGCTAACCGATTTAAAAATATTAGAAGTAGATATAACCTCGATTTTATATTCTGTGTGCTGTGAATATTTGATCAAAGTCACACTTTTATCGTTTTTTTTTATTGCAAACAAACGTTAACTTGTTAGAGATTTTAGTCTCTAACTAGAGCTATATTACGTAAACATATTATAGTATATATAACATTGGATTGAATCAATTACTAATGAATGTCGTTTCCTTTTCATTTCTGAAATATGAAATTTACGGCCACAAAACTTTAATGTGTTCATTAACACAATGGTGTATTTGATTTTTTGATTAATAAAATTTTGGTTTTAATATGAAAAAGTGTTATCATGAAAACTAAGCTTTAAAGAAGTTTTCTATGCTCCTCAGTTTTAATATATTCACAAATGGTTCTTTAGAGACTCTTTTTCAAGCATTCTTTAGGGCTTATTTCTTACTGTACCAAAAACCTGTATTAAAAAGTTTGGCCTCTACACTTTTTGCTGTATAGCTGATAGATTTTGGAAGATGCTTTAGCGCCTTCTATAGAGTTTTTTTATTTATTAACCAAAACCAAAACCAGATATTTCAGTATCAACTTTAAATGTGGAGTTGTACAGGGTGGCCAACTAGGAATGCGAGGTACTGTATCTGGGAAACTATACATCGTAGAGGCTTGCGGAAAAAAAGGTTAACCAAAACGGCCAATACAAAAACCTGGAAAATATTTTCATGTTTCTGAAATGGCCCCTAGGGGGCGTAATTGCAATCTTGAATCTAAAAAAGTGATGTTTCTGTGAATTCTGCTATATTAACCTAATAAAAAAATAACTGCTCTTTGAAGTCGAGGATAATCTAAACTTTTTTTGTTTGGCACTTTTTGACGTATGTCTAAAAATAAAGCGGTGGGAGGTATTCAAAGGTTTCCTTAAATAACCCCATGTATCTTCGAAACGGCTAAGCTGATTTTAACAAACTTGGGCGCGTTGAAATGAGCTATTCTTGGGCTACAAATGTTACTATATTTGAAATTTTGTGAGTTTCACATGTCGTCGCTAGAGGGCTTTGTTCGACATTTCGGCAGAAACGGTTAATTTTCGCAAAAAAATTAAATGCATTGGTATAACTTTTTTTCATGAACAAGTAGCTAAATGATGCCTAAACAAGCTCGTGAAAACCGCATCTCGATATCTTATTAATAACCTAAAATATCGGCAAAAGAAAGCTTTATACGAAAATCCCTTAAATTTATTTTTTTTTAACTATATTTTTCTGGAATTGTTTCTATTATGTAAGTTGTGGCCCTAAAAAGGACCGATTTAAAGGAGGAAGGTTTTTAATGCTCCCGTAAATGCTCGAAATGCTGACCATCACTCTGTGCATTGCTGAGGCCTCTTATGGGTAGACAAATCTGCAGCTTCAATTACGGCTATGAATAGGTTACCTAGAAATTGCGATTTTAAATGTTTGTAAATTTATACACCAGAATAAAATCACACTTTTTGAAATTACTATGGGCAAGTAAGAAATGCTAAAAGTTATACGAAAGGCCTATTTTGTGTTTGTTTAAATGCATGTTCACTATGGATATATAAGAAAAATACAATTAATAGAAGCAGGCAATAGAAACAGATACCTAAGAAAAAGATACATAATACTCAAATTGTCAATACTTTCGCGGTACTTTGAACAATTTTTGTGCTTTCAAAATGCGTTTTACGAATAATGAAGCTGTTGATACGCTTGAGGTTTATTTTCAATGTCTTCAGAATGCCGCAGTAGCTAAAAGAGTTTACGGGGCTCGATATCCAAATCGGCGTCCTTGCGATGTAAGAGTTTTTCCCCGATTAGTGGCGTGCTTACGAGCCAATGGTAGCTTTCGGCCTATGTTTCAACGGCAATGAATTGGAAGAACACAAGAAAGTATTAACCGTGTACTGGGCTATATTGAAGGAAATCTTCATGTTAGCACAAGAGAATTATCCACTGAGTTGGGCATATCACGGACAACGGTTCAAAATATTTTGAAGGACCATAGGTAAATTCTAATAGCCATCAAAACATATAGGTATTCGTTTAAACTTTTTTTAATTACTTTAATAATGCACCCATATCATGTCGTTCTGCATCAGGCCTTGAAAGAGGAAAATTTTGATCGAAGGTTAGACTATTGCCATTGGATGTTAGGCATGATGCGCGAAAATAGAGAATTTTTATTTCAAATTCTTTGGACCGATGAAGCCACCTTCAGTAGTGACGGGAGAGTCAATCTGCACAATATGCATTATTGGTCTGCAGAAAATCCCCATTGGTTGCGTGAAGTTCAGCGCCAAGGACGTTGGAGTTTAAATGTATGGTGTGGCATACTGGGAGGCAGAATTATTGGGCCATATTTTTTTGAGCCTAAATGGCAATGTATTTCTTGACTTCTTGGCCAATCAATTACCGTTACTGTTGGAAGATGTGCCTCTGGAAACAAGGCAAAAATTGTTTTTGCAGTTGGATGGTTGCCCAGCACATTTTGCTATTAATGTGCGAGAGCATATTAATGCAGTATTTCAACAGCGGTGGATTTGAAGAGGAAGTCTGTTTCCATGGCCTCCGCGATCGCCAGACTTAACTTGCCTCGATTCTTATTTATGGGAGCGCTTAAAAGACATCGTGTTTCGGACTCAACCTACTATTAGAGCAGATATGAAAAACCGGATTCGTAACGCAATGCGTAACATACCGAGAGCCGAAATTGAAGCTGCAGTTTTGTCTAGTCATGAGAGGCTTCAGAAATGCATAGAGCGTGATGGTCAGCATTTCGAGCATTTACGGGGGCATTAAAAACCTTCCTCCTTTAAATCGGTTCTTTTTAGGGCCACAACTTACATGGTAGAAACAATTCCAGAAAAATATAGTTAAAAAAAATAACAATTTAAGGGATTTTCGTATAAAGTTTTCTTTGTACGATATTTTAGGTTAGGAACAATATATCGAGATGCGGTTTTCGCGAGCTTGTTTAGGCATCATTTAGCTACTTGTTCATGAAAAAAGATCATACCAATGCATTTAATTTCTGTGCGAAAATTATCCGTTTCTGTCGGAATGTCGAACAAAGCCCTCTAGTGACGACATGTGAAACTAACATAACTTATAACATTTGTAGCCCAAGAATAGCTCACTTCAATGTGCCCAAGTTTGTTAAAATCGGCTTAGCCGTTTTGAAGATACAGGGGGTTATTTAAGGAAACTTTTGACTACCCCCCCACCCTTTATTTTTAGACATATGTCAAAAAGTGCCAAACAAAAAGAAGTTCAGATTATCCTCTACTTCAAAGATCAGTTATTCTTTTATTAGGTTAATATAACAGAATTCACAGAAACATCACTATTTTCGATTCAAGATTGCAGTTACGCCCCCTAGCGGCCATTTCAGAAACACGTAAATATTTTACAGGTTTTTGTATTGGCCGTTTTAGTAAAAACTTTTTTTTCCGCGAGCCTCTACGATGTATAGTTTCCCAGATACAGTACCTCGCATTCTTAGTTGGCCGCCCTGTACTTATTCCGTTGTGAATTTTTTAAGTTACACTCACACAGATATCGTCAAAATGGACTAGATCGTTTTAAAACCGGAAAATGAGTGCAACCGTAGAACACCCGACAATAATTAATCTCTTCTTTATGTGTTTTGGCATGTTTAGGCTTAAAACAACGTTGAAGAAATATTAAAAGGTTTGGATTTTTATCATATTCAATGTTCTACTGACGGAATAGAATGAATGTAAACATGGTGAAAGGGAAATCAATAAAAAAAAATGGTTTTGCGATTCAATAGAGTTTTAGGGGTTCCATTTTTGTGTTTCTATGACGTGTTCCTGTGGGATTTTAACCGTTCTTTAAAAGTGTTAAGGACAATGTTAAAATAATTATTCACTTGGAAGTCAACATTTTATACAAGCCACAAGTTAGTCTTATGAACTCTAATATATAAATCGAAGTTTTTGTATAATTTCACGGTCTTGAATTTATAACCGCAGTGTAAAAAACTCAGTTACGTGATGTAATAGTCGATCCCTTAAATGTAGTCTTTCCCATGATCATCGTTGCATCCAATAACCAATGTAAAATCACACAAACTGCAAATTAAATACTCCAATTAACTCAATTTGATGGTATATTAACTATCTAAATAGCGATCTTTTAGTTGTTGTAAAACTTCCAGTTTATTCTCTTTCATATTACCTTTTTGTATCATGCTTTGTGTTATTCTTTACTATCTACGTTTATATTTATGTACAACATGAAATATATGACCATTAGTATAAAATGTCTTGCATACAAATAATGCTGATAAGATAAATGTGGGAAACTTTCAAGATTTAGTACATTGCACCAGTCGTAGTGCACAAGATTTTGCGATCTCTCCGATTAAAACGTTTTGTTATACTGACAAGTTTATCAACACACACTTTTAGCTGTTGTATTCTCCATTTCTACTCTACAAAAGATATTAGCTACTTTTTTTGATCAATATGCATCTAAATATATTATACTTTATACATTAAAACAAACTACTAATAGTTCGGCACACTTTCGATGGCATTATTATAAATGAATAAATGAATAAAAGTTATGACATTTTATGTTCCCATGAGTACAAGTAAAACTAAATCTTTAATGGGTTCGATATAGTCCGGATGCCTAGTACAAAAATTCTCACGCGTCGGTTTTTTAGTGATGGGGCCAAAAGACCTGGTCCAAATTGTTTTTTATGATGCCCTTAATCAGTCATTACAGATAGCCTTATGATTTCCGATGCACAGGGATGTAAGGAAGGACGAAAGAGAGAAACTGTACAAATGTCTTCTGATCAATATTTTACATTGAAAAAATGTTTCTTAATCATTTGATACTTATTAATGTGATACGTATAATACAGAGGGTTCTAAAGAAGTACACAAATAATTGAGTTAATGAAAAGTGTGACTATTAAAATAATTCTTACAAATTACGAAGAGCAGAAGACAAATAACTTCTCGAACTTTTCATTTTTTATTATTATTATTTTTTGTACAATTTTACGAAATTTCAGTAGGCTGCGGTTTGTTAGAATGGGTCTATGAAACAACACTGAGTACCCACGACGCCAACACGATATTTATATGGTCCAAATAGTCGACGATAGACACTATGCCGACAGTGCCCATATCCACGAAAACTGCCGATTGTGTCTACAATATCGGCTGCTAAAAAAATTTAACAGAGACACTACATCTACTGTTCTTTTTTTAATTATTGTGGCCATTACAAAGTTTAGAAGCCATGTAGAAGAATGTGGTTTGCGCCCATTTGGTACAAGTGGAGATTTGTACTGCGTATTGATGATGTGAATGAGAGAATCGAGTATTTCTAGTAAAGGTGGCCTGACATTGTATCAAAGAATGTAATTCAACGGCACAGTAACCATTTCAATACTGATAGTAAACAGATACAGGTGAGAATTATATTCTAGCTGAAGTCGAATTTGGGCCTTATACAGCAGAAATAGTTGTCTGGAGGAAAAATACTGCTTAGATCTGTACCAAAAGCCTATTTTACGATCAAAAGATTTAGGGCCTGACAGAAGATGACCAACCTATGATAGATTTGAAGATGCTGATCCCTTTGGCACTCCCGCATTAATGCTAATTTCTTTTGAAAAGAAGCCACCCACTACGACACGTATTCGTCTTTTATCAAGAAAACTGGAAATGCAGTTGATGAGCGTATCAGTTAGTCCAAACGAGGTGAGTTTAGAAAGTAAACGCTTATACCAAACTTGGTAAAATGCTTTTGAGATATCCAAAGCGACTACAACTGTTTCACCGTATCGTTATAACATATTGTTCCAAACTTGCCTCACATATGAAAGGAGATCACTTATTGAGCAATTTTACTTAACACCATACTGTTGGTCACTAAAAAGTGTGTTAGACTCAAGAAAAGAGAGTGGCTGTTGATTGAGGGCTTTTTCCATGACCTTAGACCAAATTAAAGTGATGGCAATTGGTCGGTAGTTAGAGGGGTCGGTCTTGCCGCTTTCTTTTTTTAAAGAGTACATTTGCCGACTTCCATGTTAAGGAAATTCCCCAAAAGACGTAGAGATCGAATATAGCTTAGATAGGTCTGGTACTAGTTCGGGGGAACAATAGCTGGGATACGGTCTGAGCCAGTCACATTATTGGGATCAAGCCTATTGATGATTGATGCTCTGGGAGCTTGTATCGAAAATGAATTGGTCAAGGCGTATGAAGAAGAGTTAACTAGCGGCACATCTTTTCCAAATCATTAAGACACTACTTTGATGCAAATAAATCCACGAAAAGATTGGCTTTGTCTACAGAATCAGGTACTACAGGTCTGTCAAAATAGTTCATGACGGAAAATGAAGATGTACCCAAGTTTTTATTGATAGCTTTAGTTAAAGCTAAAGACCAAAATTTACGATCCCCAGGACATGTAGCTAGTTCATTGCATTTTGGTTGTTCAAACAACTTTTTAGCTTTAGTACAACAGGATTGAGAATAAGAATGACCTACACGATTTTGTTTTTTGGGAATGTACGCGTATATGTCCATGCCCGCGTAGATGACTTCAGATAGACGACTTAAAGCAATATTCACTCCATGGAAAGGTTGCAAAGATATCCTGCAAATCACTTCATTTAGCTGACTTAAAACACCACAAGGTTCTGCTAGTGTTACGAACAACAAAGGAATTAGGGACAGTAGGAGTTATTTCTATAAGAAAATGGCCAGATAGACCTAGTGGGGAAATAAGTGAACCTTTATAAACAAATGGATTTGATACAAGAAAGAGGTCTATAAGATGTGGAGTATGGTTAGGGTTATCAGGAATTCTTGTGGGTTCAGAAATCACTTGTGCGCAATCACATATGACTAGCAGGGTTAGTAGTAGATACAAACTTCAGCCACTTAGAGTTATGAACATTGAAATCTTTCAGAATTAGTAGCCTATGGTATAGATGGTGGTACCCCCGGCTGACGTGGGGTGCACATGCCTCCCACCTGTCCACTGCGCTAAATATTTCGCTGTAGACAGAAAAATGATTATGTCCGGGTTACCGATTCTCATCATGGACAAGTTTACTGTCAATTTTAATATGCTGCGGGTTGAAAGCATAGTTCTATGAAACTACGCCGAATACCCACGATGCCAACACGATACCTATATGGTCCAAGTAGTCGCGGATACACGCTACTGTGGCAAACACTATGCCGACAGAGTCTACACCGCCGAAAACTCCCTCCTGCGACCACAACACCAGCTGCTATAAAAAAATGCATAGATACACTATGTCGAATGTGTCCACTATGTGGAATATTTCGCTGTGGATAGAACACCGACTATGTTCAGCTCGTCGACCTTCAGGCTGAGACGAGTTTATTATCAACTGCAATATGTTACGGTTTGTTAGCGTAAGTCTATGACACTACGTTGCATATTACGCAAGACAGAACGCCGACCATGCTCACATCACCGACGAACACTGTGCCGTCAGTACAGTTTGACTGCGTGAGGTGGCAAAGGTTGGTTCGAATTCTTTGTTTATGATATTAAAGGATATGCTGGAAAGATATTCCAGCAATGCCTTCCCTCTAGGGTTGCTTATCAAACTGCCCCACACGGTAGCATCCTATGCTGCATTGTACGCCTTGCTTCTGGCAGTACCCTATGAGTGCAGCCAGCTCCATAGACGGTTGCTAGAAGTTCGGGGTAAATAGCAGAAGGTGACTATTATATTTCTGGAATTTTTGACAATCGAGAGGTTGATCTCCACAACAGTGAGATCCGCTGCGGGTAAGTGATCCAGAAGTCGGACATTGATCCCTTTTGAAATATATATCACAGTCCGTGGATTTTTTGGTCTCTTCGGAGGGTTTTTTGCCCGATACACAGCGTTCCATGTAGTTGTCGTAGTCCGGCGGCCTTGTTTCTGACGACCCAGGGTTCCTTAATTAGGGCAACATTAATTTTCACCACGTCTACTACCGCTTTATGCTGCCTGCTGCTGGTTGGTTGATTAGCTGTTTCACCATTTGGGTGTTTTTATTGACCGTGTTGGTCACTTTTGCGGTGAGGGTGCTGAGCCCAAATTTCATCTTTTCTCAGTCAATTTCAACTTTGCCGCAACGCCATCACCGATGCCCATAACAAATAGTTGTCTCGCAGGCTTCTCTTTGCGGACGGTGTGAAAGCAGCACAACTGTCTACCTTTAGTTGTGGATTCTGTGCTTTCAGGCGCCCGAGCACTATGTTTCTATCCTCTGGTTTCCCAGGGATCCAGAGTGACAGCTTGTTCAGCCTGGGCAAGTCCGCAACTTTGGATGATCGTTAGCTCAGCGTCGTCCATCGTAATGGATTTTATTTAGAGTGCAGATATCTAAGCGTAGCCTCGTTATCGCAGGTGATTCTAAATACCTGGTTTACAGGTTACATTCCTTCAAAAGTTGGGGGTATTGTGTGTTTGCTACCAGATGCGAACAGAGTTTTTTCCAGAGCCTCCCTTAGCAGTAGTTCAATTTTGCTGGCTTGCTCGGCAGTTAAATGTCCGAGCTCGCCATGCTACCCAGTAGCGTTTACGGGCCATCTCGCAGGTTTTATACTGCTTAGATACGGCTACCGCACTGGGAGGGGAGTGCCCAACGCGGTAACCATTCACGCTATGTCAAAAATGTGTACGCTTTAAGTGTCTTGATATGATTACGAAAAACATTATTACAGAATACTTCTGAGGAATGTCATTAACATTACGTTACAGCGATCTTGACAGTTTAATAGGCATACATAGGTAAAACAAAACTTCATGATTATATCAATAGTAAGTGCGCCAAACACCACGCATCCAGTTTTGCGTACTTGTAAATGATAAATAACGATTGCACTAATTCAAAATTTATTGTGCCTTAATTGCCTTCATGTGCCAGGAAAAAATGATTACAGAAGACATACAAGGTATGTCATTAATATTGTGTTACGTACTGTGTTCTTAACACACTTAATCCATATATAGATAAGACAAACTGTAATTTAGCTCGCATGAGCTTCTGTCATGACCTTTTTTAATAGAATTTCTTTAAAACACTTGAAACTCGGTCTACACGTTAGAATTCTTTCTAATGATATTTTTATGTGTAATTCTCTCTATGTAAATATGCGTGTTTGAATTTTAAAGAATCTCCATGATACTTGTTGCCATAGGTTAAGTCAGTTTGATGTCTTGAGTATTATTTTATGCTAAAATTTTTAAAGCCCTTCCATTTTTGCTATGTATTATATATTACTCTTTATTATTTTTACATTCCGATAGTTTCACACTCTGTTGACCCACGTAAACCTACGATTTTTTCCTGAATATGATCGTCTCTGTACCTACACCTTCCTGTGTGCTTTTAACATTACATTTACACTGTATCAAAAATATGTACGCTTTAATTGTGTTGATTGCAAAAATTATTATTACATTCTACCAATAACGATTACCCTAATTCAAAATTTATTGTGCCTTAATAGTCTTCAGTGGCAGAAAAAATATTACAGAAAACATACGAGGGATGTCATTAATATTATGCTACGTACTGTGTTCGTAACACACTGCCCATATATAGGTAGACAAAATGTAATTTAGCTCGCACGACGTTTTGTCACGACCTTCTTTGATACAATTTCTTTAAAATTCTTAAAACTGGACCCACATGTTAGAATTCTCTTTAATAATGATGTTTTAAGTGTAATTCCCTCAAAGCAAATAACCTTGTAGCAAAATATGAGTTTTAGAATTTTAAAGAAGCTGCATGTTACTTGTTACAATAGGCTAAGTTAGTCTGATGTCTTAAGTATTATTTTATGCTAAAATTTATAAACCTGCTCCGTTTCAGCTATGAATTAAGTATCACTCTGTTATCTTCAAACATTCCGATAGTTTCACGCTCTATTGCCCATGTAAATCTGCAATCTTTTCGTGAGTAAGATCGTTTCTATACCCACATCTTTCTGTGTGCTTTTAATAGTACAGAACAAATACAGCTGATTTATTTTAACGTGTAAGAATGGTATGAGTAACATACAATGTAATCCTACAACAGTAATAAGCCCTAGGACACGCTTTGCTCTAATCTGTAAGATCAACTTTATGACGCTGCAGTATAACGTTATATTATATCGTCTTAATTACAAATTGCAGGTTGAGTTCCATTTACTTGCTTTCGTAAAGACACTTCGTAAATCTTAAATATTATTTCGTACATAAAGTTCATCTTTTAACATTCCACAAAATGTTATAGTGCTTTTGGTCCGAATTAAACTAACCCCAAATACATAATTCCCTAAATTTACATTACACTAATAAGTGATTATGATGTTACTTATGAAAGGGATGAAGATCATGTAATTCGCTGACAAATACTGTCTTTTAAACATTCGTCAATGTTGTCCGTACAGTTTTCATTCTCGTTTACCGACGTAACGTGTCTCTATATAGCGTCAACTTCCATAACTTGTTCCCAACTTTGGTTTAACTGCCGCTTCTTAATCTCTAATAGAATAAATATTATGATCTTGAATCTATTAGTATCCTCCAAGCGACGTGGTGCAATAAAATGTCTTAACAGGTTACGCACGTGCCGTGTTTACAATCAACATTCTTCCGTTTTGCCAGAGGCTTGCATTTAGTTAAACTCCACCACCTTATTGACAGAGAATAAATACTCCATAACCATAAATTACATAAAAATGAAAGTGGAACCCTAATATTACTAGCTTCATATATATGCTCTTAGTAGTGTAATTTGGAATTTAAATCGTAATCGAAAACGCTTTTTTTTGGAAAGTTAAGATATAATTATTACTCTTAATGCATTGCAATATTGCACAACGATTAAGAAATTATTTTTGAAATCATTTAAGTAAATATTTTTTTTATATTTTAACTCTTTTTTTTATTTTAACTATTTTAACTCTATTGCGTTAAATTAGGAGAATTAAGTATTAATTTTTGAAAAATTGTGTTGTTACTATTATGGGTTTACTTCTAGTGAGCTGTATTTTTTTATTGCTAGCTTTTGGAATTAGATGCACAATATCCAAGCAGGGTTGACTCAACCCAGAAACAAATTTGACAAAAAAACACGCTCTTATGATAAAACAAGTAATAAAGCTGTCACATTCGGGTTAGTGGCTAAAGCGTATTTTTCACACATGCTGTATGGCACCTATTTTCCTACCACAACTGCTTCCGTGTTGCGAAGTATAAAACAGCTACTTCCCTATAATCAACTTGCTGTGACCGATTATGAAGATTATTTTTACAAAGTTCTGTTTTCTTCGCCATACGTTTTCAAATCGATTAAATAAAGCTTTCTGTAGACTTTTACGAGGCCTCAGTGTCGACATCTCAGCCCTCGAATAAATGTAGTTCAGGCTAGAAAAAGCTGTATTGTTTCGTTAGAAGTATGCTATAATTTTGGACTTGACGAATATGGAAACCGCTGCAATTCGGAAATTAATTAACTAAACAAGTAAATTTTTTTAGATAAATTACACAGTTGAAGGCATAATTGTATTTTCTGGCTTTGGCCCTTTACATTGATTTTAGATAACCTTATCCGAAATACTCGTTTGTCAAAATATATATGGTATTGAGAACCGTTCAATGTTCATGAAATACTTTCATTTTTGTATAAGGACTTTATGGAATGGAATTGTTGCCAAACATCATTTGGATTTTTAAAACTCAAGTAACTGCTATGTTGTTTATTGGTACAGCCAGATAAATAAACATTTTCTTTACCAGACAGTATAAATTATGGAATCGAAACTTTAATGGCAAATTAAATTTTCTGTACATTTTGGATTACTTTATACGGAGACTCTATCACCGTTATCAAGATGCTTTTTCATAGTTGCTAATTAAGAAACTATTTCTCTCCGTGTAAAGGAATAATGACGCCTCTTTGTCTAAGCAAAAAATTCAAACGCAACATTTCCTAATTAAATTCCAAAACCAATTTAGAAACTTTTCTTTCTTCTGTTTCATCATTGATTAACCCAAAAAACAGTTTTTCTGGAGAATTTGGATGTGATAAAACATTACAACATTAAAATAGTTATCTTTTTTCGTGTATTTAAAAGCAAATTTTACAAGCCTTAAACGTTTCAATAGCAATTGCAGCTATCCTCATCACTAAAGGGTAGAAGTGTTATCAAATATTTCAAATAAAATACGAAAACGCCAAGAACAAGTCTGCTACAATACTGACTTACGAAAGCTTACTATTGAACATTATATTATGGATAGAAATGATTAATAACTAAATCTTTAATAGATTAAATACTATTAAACCGTTTTGAACATGTGATATTGTGTAGATTGATCCAATCAAAACAATTTTAATTTACAACATATTGCGTTCATTTACAAAGAGAAGCTATTGCTATATTTAAACATCCAAACGACTTCAACAAGCGAGAAAAAAATCTCCCACGGAATACGTTTGTAATTAAAAACATGTAGAATATTACACCTTAATTTTAACTTTGACATGCCTAGGTTTTTTGGTACGTTTTTCCTAAACGTTGCTTTACCAAATAAATATTGTCACCACAGCACTACAACGATTTTGAATGTACTCTAATATACAATTGCAGTAGTTACAAAAGATTTTTACTAAATCGTTCATTGTTATATAATCATTATGCAATGCATTGAACACAGTCTTCTGTTCTTCCCTTCAGGATACAAATCATGGTTAGCAACGATAATAACGGACACATTATTAGTTTAATGTTCCATGATAACAGATTTGAAAAATACTCATAATGAAAATAATCAAAAGTAGGTACTAGCAATGAATTCGAACCGAACCTCCTACTCGGTTCAAAAATGTTCGAGACAAGGTTGTAAGGTGATCCAGTAATAGAATCTCGAAATGAATCAAACTGAACCGGGTTCCCTTTCTTTAACGTATTTAATATACCTAACATTTTTGATGATACATTATTGGTCCTTTAAGTTTTCACATAATAAAGACCGTTAAAAAAGTTTCAATGTAATGTAAATTTTTAAATTACATTTTAAATTTTTGCAAGGGCAGAGTTGTGTTTTATTAACATTGTGCAAAATTAGTGTAATTTCGGTTGTAAGGAATAAGTCAAAACCTTTTTCAGTTTTTATTCCACCTTACAACAGTTATGGAATAACGGGGCGTTTAAAAACATGTATGTGAATCCCACTGAAAAACTCGCCAATAACCAATCCAGAAAAACTTTATTTCTAACCATTAGAACATTTCCTACTGTAATGGAAATTTTAAGATATGTAGAATATATATATATATATATATATATATATATATATATATATATATATATATATCGATACAAGGTATTTTGTTACCTCCAGTATGTGAAAGAGGCGACCTGACCTCTGGGTGAGGGTAAAACAAAAATTATATATGTGCTGAGGGGAATCATAGGAATACAGACTTCTTGAGAGGGGAAAAGATTTTTGTACGAAGGGTATGTTGTCACCTAAAAAATTCTATATGATCAGATACTGGGGTGACGTTTTCGCCTCCAACAGTGTTGCAATCTCGTCGGAGGTGATAACGGCGCTGCGGTATATTTTTCGGTACATATGCTATATTTAATTAAAATACGCGGGGATCATTAACCGCGTTACGCCGTCTAAGGCAGCAGTAAATGCAGTCAAAGTGTGTTTTATGAAATATTTGCTCCCGAGATGGTTTAAGTAATTTAGTTTATATAAAAAAAATAAATACTCATAAACGATTAGATAATATTAATATGAAACTGAAAAAACAATAAATAGCTTTAATTACAGAAGTATGTATTACTATTATAGGCGAGGCTATTATGTGAATGATTAAGTGTAGAGTTTCAAGATTTTTAGTCATGATTAAAAATACTTCTTGTTTCGGGTTAAAATGGTTTATTTGTAGGTATATTTTTTACTGTTCTTAGACGCATCGATAGCAATTGTAATTTACAGCTATTGTCATACGGGCGTGCTACTGCGTCCGTTGTATCTTAAAACCTGTTTGTTATTCCTTTTTGCATAATAATAAGAACACAACCTGCTTAGCATTAGGGGTTCGATTCCCGTTACCGTCTACTTAGTATGAGGTTCTTTCAGGAGGATTTCTTCATACACATATAGCGGCATGATCACTGCGGATGCGCTCATCATGTGTGGTTATTTAGGCGGATGATGGGGTAGTACCTTCCACCTCAAAACCCTCTACGTTTCTTCCGATTCCATCCCGACTGCACCAAGTAACTCGCTCTCCCTTTTGGGGAAGGAATGAAACATGTTACATTTTCCTTTCCTTTATAGTTGTGCTATATCACCTTTTCATTATAAATTTCCAATGGCAACTTACAAACTATTTTTGGTCGACCTTTCGCATCAAAATACTGCACTGTTCATATGTATGACAAATGATTTAAGCAAAAATTGCGTGAACAACCTCAACCATAAATCCGGAAAGTGCATATTAGCCCAATTCATGTACTAACGATTTAGTTAGAATCAGAAATTGCTCTTAGCCGACATAAATTGATAAATGGCTCGAGCCATGTAATTTTTGCCACGGAATTAGCATATACTGCCCATTATGCGCTTACCCCCTTCACATTTCTCAAATTTGCAAAAATCCATGTGACATCGTTTTCAACTGATTTTTACATGGGAACTTAATTATGGGGCTATTGGTTAGTTGCTTGCATCTTTACTATTAAGTAGCACAAAAGTTTCCGCAAGTGGACAACATTTTACGATTGCTTTAATACTTCTTCTTAAAAACACTGTATCATTTTTCTTATTTTACAACATATGGCATTAATTAATTCAAGATAGGTTTTTAGCCAGAAACTGGAAAATTTGATGTTTATTCACCAATTCCGCTACGAGAAAGACCAACAGAGTTATCATGATGACTATAAATTATACTTTAATGTTAATTTAATATTCACGCTTTTATGATGTAATTAGTAACAATTAGGTTTTTGTCAAAAAATTCATGAACCGCTTTTGTTAGCAAAGTGATAAAACTCATTCTTTTCGATGCCCTGGAATTTACCTTTATGGTTTTTGACAACACGATATCAAATTTATGCAGCAATGTGGGTTTCCTTAGCATGGTTCTTGCTACATGCAGAAACCAACTCAGTGGTCTTGATTTACTTTTGAACTGAATTACGATGCTATGCACATCCATTTATATCGGTTATCTACCGTTTGATTTTAATAATATTATTATTGTTGGAAAATCCTCGACTTTGCAGTCGAGAAACGGTTCTGATAGATATGTCAATTTTGTCTTAGATCCAATATTGGCAAATGGTTTTTATGCGCATCGTATTTACCCTAAAAACATTACGTAATAATGGAAACTTTTCGCGAGTTTGGGAGACCCATTTATAGTCGTCACTTTATAATATTTGGTCAGTGTCCCGGACGTTCTTCAAACATAAAAATATTGAACCCGAATTTATATGAAAGCTAATAATATAATGTACTTATACGGCCTTATACTATTTTAAGAAATAAAGCTACCTTTATTAAAAGCATATTACTTAATGTAAAGTTCTGAATGGAAATCCCCGACTTTCTGAGAACTCAGCTGTCGTGATTTCAAATATTGGCAGTAATGAACACCATGGTAATCAATCTATTGAAGCACGGATTGCAATGTAGCCAACTAGAATTCAACATTAACTGCAGCATTGAAATATATTGCAGGCTATTTCCGCTTGAACCAATATGGAAGACCTTAATTAAATGGATGTGTATATTTGGACATAAACTGTTAAATTTTGTTCCAAAATGTACTGAAGTTTCTGATCTAAATTGTTCTTAATTTAATGCAAAGTATTTATGTGGTTGACTTTATATCGTAACATATTTATTTAACAGTACAATATAATTGTAGTATATAGGTACGTTACGTATCGCGAAAATATCTGGTACAGAAAATACACCACCTTCAAACCTACAAATTGGAAATTAAAAGAAATGAAATAGTTTTGGAAAGAAATTTTTTTAAATAATTATGCAATTTTTTTTATAAAACGTTCTTAACGAAAATAGGAAACATTGTAAAAACAAACACAATTGTCGATGACAGATGGATATTTAAAGCTTCACGTTAGAGTACGCACGCACGCACACACAAGCACAACGCAGACAGAGACGCAGACAAACACGCACACGCACACGCACGCGCACGCGCACGCGCACACGCACACCCACACGCACCCGCACACATACGCACACGCACACGCACACGCACACGTACACGCACATGCACACGCACACGCACACGCACACGCCCACGCACACGCACACGCGCACGCACACGCACACGCACACGCACACGCACACGCACACGCACACGGACGCTCACAGGCTCGCACACTCACGCACACGCACACTTACACACACAATCACACACAAGCACGCAAGTGCGCACGCACGTGCATACGCGTACCCACTCACGCACGCACACACACGCAGACACACACACACACACATACACACACAGTCAACAACAGAGATACAGACACGCAGACACACAGTCAACAACAGACACACAGACACATAGACACACAGACACACAGACACACAAACACACAGACACACAGTCACACAGTCACACAGACACACAAACACACAGACACACGGACACACGGACACACGGACACACGGACGCACGGACGCACGGACGTACCGACACACGGACACACGGACATACGGGCACACGGACACACGGACACACGGACACACGGACACACGGACCCACGGACACACGGACACACGGACACACGGACACACTGACACACGGACACGCGGACACACGGACACACGGACACATGGACCCACGGACACACGGACACACGGACACACGGAGACACGGACACACGTGCACACGGACGCACGGACGCACGGGCGCACAGACGCACAGGCGCACAGACGCACAGACGCACATACGCGCATACGCGCATACGCGCAGACGCGCATACGCACTGGCACACAGACACACAGACACACAGGCACACAGGCACACAGACACACATACACACGGACACACGGACACACGGACCCACGGACACACGGACCCACGGACACACGGACACACGGAGACACGGACACACGGACACGCGGACACACGGACCCACGGACACACGGACACACGGACACACGGACACACGGAGACACGGACACAAGGACACACGGACACACGGACACACGGACACACGGACACACGGACACACGGACACACAGATACACAGACACACAATAAAAATGTTGCAGTTCGTTTCGCAACATGACCCGAACAGAACCATCCCCATGCCTTACAAATTGTAATTAGTTGTTGGCTTTTTTCTGTCAATATATAATGTGGCATATTACAACTGTGTCTATCGTAATAAAACGTTTTGTGAGGAAGGTATTCTGAGCAATCATTAACTATCAAAAGTACCATGAAATTAGTAAATTAAACATCGAAATCTTTTTCTATTGAGATTGACTTTAGTAGTTACCATCAAGTTTTTTTAATTTGATAGAAGTTTAAACTTCACCAAACTATAGTCATGTAGAGAACGCAATAATTATAATTGGAAGGTTAACTTAACTTAATAGAAACTCTTACTTCCCAGAATAAGGACACCTAATAAAAAACTAAATTTTATATGATCCAATAACGCTTCAAGGCAATAAGGTACTGTTAGCTTTCAGCATTAACATCGCTTCTTAGCAAGTCAATGTTCACAGTCTTAAAATGTAAATCATGAATATCCTATAGCAACTTTAGCAATCCGCATGTTTATTTGCTAAACTACAGCAACTACATATATTGTAACGCGATATCCAAACAGTGCATTCCTCTAGCATTTCCTTGAATATCAAGTAATAACGGTACAGTTGATACCTTTTTTGTAGTCATACCTGGAAAAACATTACAACACAAAATATCAAGGTTCTCTAGTTCTAGATCTTAGCAATTGTAACTTTTGTCAACTTTGTGCATCATTCCTGATCAAAAAAACATTTTAACTCTACTCTTTGTAGTACTCGAATTTCTTATGGAATTTAACTTTGGAGCGCTACCAAATCATCCAACCGACTTGTGACCCAAAGACGTCAAATCACATTTTTGCACATGTTCATATATGCGTAACAGTATGTGACGAATCTATCTAAATGAGATATCCCATCATAAATTGGTTCTACCAATGCTAGGTGATGTTTCCATAGAAATATTAAAACGGTGGGGAATTTTTTCACGTGCTTTTATTTCGTGAGTGTAAAAGTTATTATTTTACTAATTTAAATTCGTCTCCATGGAGTGTTCATGATCAAGTATTAAAACCTTAAGTTTTTTAAGATTACTGATTTTGCATAGTTTATAACTTAAACAATTTGTTTATCAATAAACAAATTCTGTGGTATACACGTGTACTTAGGACCAGGTAAAAGTCATGTACCATGTACTAGTCCAAGGTACAGCACAACATTTTTGATAAACCACTAACCACGTCATCTGCTATTTTTTACAATTAAGGGTTTCTTTTTATTCAGTTGAATCTACTATGCTGCGAGGCTTCCGACAGTATAATATTTCCAAAATGACTGTGATTGGACACATAAGCAAACATAAAAGAGACCTGAAGAAGTTTAAGTATGAAGTTAATCATTTCACAAAACAAGTTTTTAGCATTGAGAAGGAGAACGCCCTAAAAGACTATTTGGTTCAAACCGCTCGCCTACACCATGGGTTGACAAAAGTGGAGGTATGTTGCCTCGTTTATCAATTTGCTGTTGCGAAAGTAAAACATTTCCGATTACCTGCGAACAAGATAGCTGGTAAGGAGTGGTGGAGACATTTTCTTAAGCGTCTTAGCCAACACTTGCAAAAATCTGAACCGATAAGCTTAGCTCGTTCAACATCATATAATAAAGCTACACTAGCATCATTTTTAAAAATTTTAAAAGGTGTCTTGGCTCGAAACCGATTTCCGCCACAACGCATTTGGAGTTGTGACTAATCAGGATTCCCGACGGTTCACGCACCACCTAAAATAATTGAACCAAAAGGGATAAAATGGCTGGTACAAATGACTAGCGGAAAACGTGGTCAAAATGTAACTTTTATTGCAACCATAAGAGCATCGGGAAACCACATACAACTTTAAACCATTATAAAATAAAGGGCACTTCTGTGGAAACTATGCTGTGTGAACTATTAGTGGGGCTAGTCCCTCTAGTTGTTCAAATGAATCACTTTTCTTGAAGTTTCTGGAGCAATGTCGAAACCATGTAAAACCATCAAATGAAGAACAAGTTATTTTGCTCCTCAATAATCATAACAGCCATGTCCACATACCTGTCATTGAATATTGCAAAAACAACGGAATCATTTTGGGTAACGTTTTACCCACATACAAACGATAAGATGCAGCCTTTAGATGAAGCTGTTTGTAGTGAATGGGTGTAAGCATCCAGGGCAACCAATAAGCATTTATGATATTTCTGAACTTGTTGGAATGGCGTTTCTTAGAGCTCTTTCCCAAGCAAACATTTAAAGGGATTTGTCGTGGGTGGGTTGTATCGTGTAAATGAAGACATATTCCAAGATGACAGAATTTTTCTTCTTCGACCTATGACAGAAACTAATAATCCCCAACATGAAGGTCATACTAAATCAGACGATCAACCTAGAACTTCGAGTGGCATAGAATCAGATAACGTAACCGCAGATTTCCCAGGTAAATGTGATCAAATGCCCATTATACCAGAAATCGTGCGCTATTTTCCGAACGCTGTGCCTCGTAACGGATAAAGGAAGGGTCAAAGGCAAATCGCGTATTATGACAGACACTCCAGAGAAGTTGGGAATTGCAGAATTAACAAAGCAATAAAAAATAACACCATTAAAACAGCTAAAAAAACAAGTGTTTGTAAATTTGACGAACAAGCCTGTACCAAAAAAATATTGCCATTGATAAAACTAAAAAGACTATGAAAATGAGGATATTTTGCTTGGTAGTGGAAGTGATAATACGCTATTCAAGGAGTATATGAAACAGGAACATGAAGATGTGGTATTTGAGCAGCGATTAGAAGATGAAGATATGAGGCATGGTGAAAGTGCCAATTTGCTGAAATTGGGCGTTACGATAGTGATGATAATGAACTTAAATATTTACGTCGGTTCAAAAACACTTCAAAATTCATAAACCATGCAGCCACTACATTTACCTCTGTTGGAGGACATAATTCCGAAATTATATAAACCTAATAATGGTGGAACAGTTCGAAATGCTGCAATGGTACATTTTAGAATTAACTTTGACTAATATGTTGAATAAAATTATTGTTATTAGTTTCTTTTTAGTAATCAAAAATTAAAGTCTTTAAGAACGGTAAATTTAGGGGATGGTCAAAGTACAATGCCTCGTGGTCCAAAGAACATGACCAATTTGTACCTTGGTCCATTTGACATGAAATTGGATATGTGGATTCACTTGCATGAAAAACATTTATTTGAACTTTAACAAGTACTCGTATATCTAAGCATATAACATGACAATCCCTATACTTTAAAACGGAAAAATTAATGAGATATAGAATCTCTCCCTATTTATGCAATTGACGTCAAAACTACTGGTAGAGCTACATTGCAGAATTTACATTCAATAGAATTGACAAAAAAGGTCTATGAATGTCTTTTTTTAAATTAAGTAAGAACGTCTTATATTGTGAAGTACACAATTTCTGTTATGGAGAACGTTTTCTAGTCCAAATCTGTGCATCTAGTCGTTTGATTTTATCATTCTTTTTGTCCAATAAACGTATTATAATATTTTTAAATGATAATTAACAAGCATGTAATTTATTGGCTTAACTGTTAAAAGTCTGCCATCTATATGATGGTTTTAAATAATCAAATGCAGGTTTCTTCTATATCAACACTTAATTAAATGTCTTCTCTATTTTTAAATACAAAAGTAAATTTGTAAAATTAACAGATGAAAAACAAGTTATAAACTATTCAGAACACAAGCTTGTGTATAGCCGTTAACAAGCAATAAATTGGGGTGTTAATTCTTCTTCCCACAGGTAGATAAATTCGGATCCTTATGGTTAAATTTGAACGATGCTGGTTAGCTCATAAGGTTAAATACTTTGGTTGATTGACACTTCTGTCTTTAGTTTAATTATACTTAAGATCGAAAATGAATAATGTAGTTGCAGTGAAGTATAAGTTTAAGAGTTTTGTAACAGGGGAGAAATGCAAATCCAATTGCCATATGTGAAAATACCGACAGAACAAGTATAAATAAGTATCGATATAAATAAGAATTGCCATTGTATTCCCTTTAATAATGTACTTCAACCCCTAAGCTAACCAATCCCCCGACCGATATTCATTGCATTACCCTTTAGCTTAGCCTGACTCATCTAATAATGATGTTGTTACAGCTGGAAGGAATAGATCTTCTGCAGGATTGGCAATGGACATGTTCGAACAACATCAAGGAACACATATTTTACAGGTATGTGTATATTATTTAGTTTTGGCTATAAGCAAAAAGGTTCATAAATGATGCTAGAATGACAGGGACACACACTAGCAAGGTCCCGACGCGCCCTTATTTATATTTTCTTCCAGCCAATTTTCCTTGCGCTTGTCCTGACTGACGTTTGATCCCTTCGGTGTATAAAGAATGACCGTCAAGGCATGATATGAATAACAAACTGCCCTCTATAACGTTTCCAAACAGGATTCAGGCCTGAAAGATACATTTTGACAAACGCTTTAAATTTTACTTATCTCACTATAAAGTATGATTATATGATGTTCTAATTGTTATTTTTCTTTACAGTCTTTGGACGGCTTCGCCTTAGCATTAGCTGCAGACGGTCGGTTTTTATATATATCGGAGACGGTGTCAATATACTTGGGCCTTTCGCAGGTGGGTACAGCACAACTCGTCAGCGCCGGCCGCCGCCGCCACCCTCCACCCAACTGGCAAATGCTCCTCACGTAGTTCTCTGCAGCGGCGTGCCTGCCATTCATAATGTGGCTGGCGGGAGCTACAATCAATAGGGTGTTTGCAACTGCCGGGAACATGGCCGACCTTAGCTGCACACGTACATGTTATCACCTATAGTTTTAAATCTCTTTTCCGTTGCGGCACCACATACTAATTGCCATAAAAGCGCTCCTTCTTACGCTGTAAATGCTTTCTTTATCAATTCTCCAGATTTTAGTTCTAAATTTACTCTATACATGCGCGTGTTCGAATCAAATTAAAAACGCGAAATAAGAATTTATGCGTATTTAGCTAGTTGCACATCCTACACTCCTAAGATTATATTAACATTATTCATACTGATATTTTGCATATTTTTATTAGGTTGAAATGACCGGAAGTAGTGTTTTTGATTACATTCACCACTTAGACCATTCTGAAATAGCTGAACATCTTGGACTTGGATTATCTCAGGGTCAAAATCTTGCATCACCCGGAAGTGGTTCGGAGGAAAGTGCTTCCGCAACCGGAACAAACAACCCTGACGGTAATTCCTGAATATCTTTTATAAATATATTTATCGAGGTGTTCGATGTTATTACAATGTGTAAAATGTTAAAACTATTTCACACTTGTAATTAATAATCAAGGAAAGTGGAACGTGAACCGTTCGAAATGTACAACGCACGCTTGCCAATTACAATATAAGTACGTGTACATCAATAGTTTGTACGATTTCTCTTGAAAAAGTTGACACATGGAAATAAACTTTTAGATTTAAAATTACAATTACGTTGCGGGTGCAGTAAGCGATGATGGTTGTTGTGGATGTGACAGGAAGCCGTGGTTAAGCATGCAAAGCAAGGGCGGCACAGCGTACGTGGTCAATTGTTATTCTGTGGCGACGCTTTGTGTCACGCCCAGGAATGCTGTGGCTGCCGGCCACTATAACTCTAATCGTTTACTCAATGGATTGTTTCATATCGTCCCACTTTCTACCTTGTCTGAACTTTATTTGCAAACAAATACGTTCTTATTTTAAGATTATTATTTATTTTAATAATATACCTACCCGAAATTTAATACACAATTTAAGTACTAATAGACACTAACCTTTTATGGATAGACATAGATTAGAGAAATGTTTGATTTGATTCTAGTTTCTACCTTGATGTCTGTCTCTGGAAGTCCACCTTACAAAGGACTCGAAAGGGCGTTTTGTGTTAGAATGAAATCAACTTTAACTAAGCGTGGTTGTCATTTCAAAACATCTGGATACAGGGTAAATATCAATCGCCATATCACACTGTTAACAATCATATTAATTTATAAAAATAAATACCTGACATGTATCAATCGTGTGGTAATATTCAAACAATTCACATCACATTCTGGAAAAAATACAAAAATGTGGAAAATCCGAAACTGTGCAACGGTATAATAAACTACGTATACAATATACCATGCTGAATGTTAATCATCTTCATTACCAAACTCAAATATACGCATGTAGAATAAGCAAAACAGTTTTATTTTGGTTTTGTTCGACAGAAAAAAGAATAGACGCTTTTCGTCCGCGCCGTTTAGCATTTTATGTATAGTGTGTTCCAAGTCCATTTTGAGATATTTATTTTGTAGTAATTTTGGTATATCCAACTTACAATCAAGGACACTTTGAATTCTAGTTCGGACATGCACGTTTTGTAAATGTACAGTGGGTTCACTGCAAGTAAAGCGTGTGGATACCTTTGCTGTAATGATTTTAATTCTATAATGTTATCACACACAAAAGCACTGATAGCACTGTATGAAATCATATTTTTACCATTATATATTTAAATTTTAATAGTCTTAGTTTGTTATAATAGCTAATAGCTATTCTAAGTGTAATGTGTACTGTTTATTAAACATCCACACGTTTTCTGAATTAACAGCTTTTAAAAATATTATCATTCAAAAGTGATACAAAGTATTGAACATTTAATAGGTATTAATTTTTATAACTGTTTAGTTTGTAAGAGGGACAACATACTTAATTTGAAATTGTATTCGTTTCAGGTTGTATTAATGTTGTGCCATCTTCGGCCTCAGTATACTTTTTCACATTCCCGCAAATCGCAGCCTCCTCTTTTAGGAATGGTAGGTTTAGCAATTGCACTTCCACCTCCCAGTGTGCACGAGATACGCTTAGAATCTGATATGTTCGTTACCAGGATAAATTTTGATTTTCGGATAGCTCATTGCGAACCGAAAGTGTCTGATATTTTAGATTATACTGCTGATGAACTCACCGGAAAGAATCTTTACACATTATGTCATGGAGAGGATGCGAATAAGTTGCGAAAGTCCCACGTAGATCGTAAGTTGAATTACATAAATCATGTGTGACACATTAACACATTATTTTTCAGTCATTAACAAAGGTCAAGTTTTAACTCATTATTATCGCCTAATGAACAAAACTGGTGGTTATACGTGGATGCAAACATGCGCTACAGTGGTCTGCAATTCCAAAAATGTTGACGAGCAAAACGTAATATGCGTTAATTATGTGATAAGGTGACATATTCGTGTATGTACTGAATGATTCTTATAAAACCGTTATTTACAGCGGCCGAGAGTACGAGAACGTGATAATGGATTGCTGCCAATTAGAGGAAAATTCCCATACTGTAAAGCGAGAGGAGACCAGTGGAAACGACCCGGAGAACGGATCACCGGATGCAGATCGTGGAGGTACGTTGTCGTACCGCCATTGCTATTCATATAGTCTGTAGTTATATATAACCACTGTTAATATATATCTCTGGTAAGATGATCGAAGCAGTGGGGCTCCACCGAATCCACCACAAGATCCACCGCATGGAATGGAGGATGGAAACGCGGAGGAAGCTGGCGATCCTCGCACTCGTCGGGTAGAACATTTGTCACAGTTGCAGGCTACAGCTGACACCCAACAAAGAAAGTCAACAAACCCCCAAAGAGCAGCCAAACGAAAATCAACGCACGAAGCAAGCGGTTCATCCGAAGATGAAGACGACTCAACACATCAACGAAACATGGTGCTTAGTCCAGCTTCTTCTTCTTGTCATTCTACAGGAGGGACACACCCCGTTGTGGTCGATTCAACCGGTACTAGTCCAAAAACCCACGAAGAAGCGACAAGTACTTCTGTGAAAGACTTGGAAAACGCTATGTCAAAACACCTACCGGCTTGTAAGTCCCCAGCACATCAACCGACAGATTTTAGCACCGATGCACTCCTAAAACAACAACAGCGAACTACAATTCAATGGATCGGTGCTCATCATCAACAGCTTCAACAACAAGGACCTTTACCGGCATCCGCGTTACTTAGGCAGTTATATGCTAATCGCGAAAGTGTGATTCGAGCTAATGTGCACGGTATCACCGGAAGTTCAACACGACCAACCGGTTCGACTTCATATTATGGTGCAGATGCTCAGGTAGGTACTTTACCTACACCGCCGGGCAGCGAAGGTTCGTCTTCTTACAGTGACCATCAATTTTTATTATCGCAACATCAAAATTATTCAGCCGGGTATACAATGGACTATCACACAGCAATGACTCCTCCGTCCAGTGTCTCTCCACGTGACAAACATCAACAAATTCACAGTGGTGTAACGTTTGAAACGCCTATGTATCAAGACGTTCTACGCCATCAATACACAGATACTCCTCTTCCCTTAAAACCACAGGTGTACTCTTATGTGGATCAACCACAATTTTATCACCACGGAGCAACAAGTGCGAGTTTTCATTTATATCACCCTGGCAAAGGTGCACCAGCAACTCCTACTAATTGGTACTCTTCCTCATAGTAAATTATTTCCTTATGAAAGACTATAATAGAGTGCTTGTGCAAACGTGTTCCTTAAACTGTCAAACCCCAAGGTTTGATTATTAATACTTGAGTTTGCTACAGTACTGGAGTATTAATTTTTATTGCAATATTTAGGGAATATTGACTTTGACGATATTATAAGAATTTTTAAACCAAAGAAACTGAAAAATTCGTTTTTGGGTTATATGCTGTTATTGATAAGGTTTTTTAGTTAAATGTGTCCTTTAATAGAACACACAAATTTTTAATTTAAGCAGATTATCGTGCTTAGTGCAGGTCTACAAGTGCCAACTTGATGAAATTTGATAAGATTTAACACTTAAGTATGTATTTATGTTATTGTTTGATATTTTTCAAGTTTGATGCTGATTTATATGTTTTTACCTTTAGGTTAAACGTTTAGCAACTAGGTTTTCTAACTTCGTATACATTCCGTTTTATATTCAGCGTTATATATTTAAATAAAACTAAATTGACATTATAGGATACATTATTTTATTATTGGTTATTATTAGATGTTATTTGTCGAATAATAAAACA
The DNA here is from genome assembly GCA_036346205.1 of Vesta saturnalis. Taxonomy (NCBI): domain Eukaryota; kingdom Metazoa; phylum Arthropoda; class Insecta; order Coleoptera; family Lampyridae; genus Vesta; species Vesta saturnalis. The sequence goes on from JARFJB010002143.1 coordinate 2,060,349, forward strand.
AAAGTTATTAAGAAATACGGAAGTACCACTCCAGTTTTGCATATCTTAAAATGTATGTACATAGCTACCCACCAAATAGCAGAGCTGTACATAAACGTGCTGCACATTAAATGGGCATTGGTGATCAAATTGCAGCGTATAGGCCTGTAAGATATACTTTGTTTAGCGGCCTCATCTACATTTCCCGTGTTTTGAAAATAAACGTATGTTCGAGGAACAGCGCTTGACACAATGAAGATGAAAGGTGCTGACAACATAGGAATGTGATAATCAGTTTAATTTGTTATTTTTACTTGATCCAAATGTTTTAGTAGTTAGTTATCGCATCGCATGCAGTACAAATTTAGTATGTGAGTTGTAACGGCTTCATGAATTTGTAATATATGGTACGTATTTATGTGCAATATACACTTGAATTCCAGTTGACTTAATTATAATACAACAATACAGTACAGCATAGTTTTATTTTCCTTCCCAGTAGTGACCTACCTATAACTATTTTGAGTGTAATTTGTAGGTACTTTGAACAGATTCAATTATTTACAAAATGATACCAAGAACCACTACTTGGACACGTTATAGTTATTGGACATTTCATATTTTTGGGCTGTAGTAAAAGTTCTATGCATTCAGTTTGTCTCTGACAGAGGGCAGCACATGGACAATGGTAACTACTGGTATAGTTCCCACCCGTTATCGTTATCCTTAATAATTGAATTTTTTCAAGTGCTAGGTTAACAAAAGCACAATCTAATCATCTGTGCAAGCAGACGCGGTAAAACATAACCTAGAATTTGCAAAATTCTGTATCCAATGAGTCTAACAAAAAATAAGATTTCTAGTGATTGGACTGAATGTCCAATAACTGTGTACTCTAGATATGATAAAAATCTCACGTGCAATATCAATAACTTTGTACGAGTACACATTTCTTGTGCCGTAGACGGTCATTGGACGTTTGTCCAACATCTGTCTTACCTACAAAGTTCTGTTATTAGACATGTTATTCTTAAGCTTTAGAAATGCCATTTAACCGTCGTTCTTGGTAGAAACAGCTCTCAAGGATTAGAAAACGAATGGATTCTCCTTTATAAAAATAGCCGAGAAACGTGGGAAACCTTAGAATTTAAAAAGAAGCATCCGGTACACACATCTACATTTGGTCCTTTTAAATCAATTTTGAAACGCCACCCAGAAACCGCAGTTCTTGTAATCTGCAAGTTCTTGTATTTGTGAATCATGTTTGTAAATGATTTGAAGAAATCAAAGACTATCTCATTTAAAAAGATTTATTGGATGTGATATCGGATCCGTCTAGTGTGTTCAACAGAGATGAGACCGGATTTCATAACTGTCCCTCGACAGATAGTTTTTGTAAATGTTCAAAGAATGTATACAGCATAGATACGGACTCATCAAAAGAGTGCCTCACGTTTTCGGTGGGTGGTGACAAATGTCGTCCTACGGTAGTTTACCCATATCAGAGAGTTTCAAACAGAATCGCAGTCCACTTGGGGGATTGGACGAGCCAAAATGGATGAAGGACTACAGAGACATTTTATCAATACATTGCGAATGTTTTCTACTCGTACTTGCTTGAAACTGGAGTAGCACTTCCTTTAATTCTCTTTGTGGATGGTTATAAACCCCATTTGACATAATTGTAATGAATTGAAAATTGACAACCCGCTGATGTCGCTGTTTGAGACTAGTCAAGGTAGCATGGAGAAATGCTGTGAGAAAGTGACAAGCAGCTAATCTAATCTGAATAGAGTCACTTTTGCACCTTTCCTCAAATCAGTTATAGTATCCAATACAAAACCAGAATACCTCATCAAAGGATTCAAACTACCCCCCCCCCCCCCAATGCGATGCCGTAGGCTACACAAAATGTTTGAATGCTGTACGAAGTAAATATAATCCATCAGAAGATAAACCTTCTCATCTGATGGACTATGAATGTTTCAAAAGTATAGCTGGGGAGGAAACTGTCATAAAATTTGAGTGATGAGATTTTGACCCAAAATGACCATTTTGAGTGTGAAGAATTGACCATTTCTATAAATTGTGGAAACTTTGACGGCACTTCAAATAACTACATATTAACACTTTTTAAAATATAAACAGTATACAAGACATTACAATAAGAAGAGCTGATGAACCAGCATATCAAAACATGCAAGCACCTGATATTGGCCTAGATTCCGAATCTTATACCTAAGGAACATAAATATTCCATTATCTGATCCAAACCTTCAGAGGATACCTAATATTACGTTGAACACTGCCCTATTGAAAACGGTCAAGTAAAAGTTGATGGGTGACTACTTAGTATGGCCAGTCTCGCCTTGAAGAAAAGGAAAGAGAGAGACCGAGAGATTCCCGGTTGCCATTACTGCAAAGCGTTATCAATAGATGCATATTAAAAAGCTACAAATAAGATACGAAAAAGAAACTGATGAAGCAGGAACGGAGAATAAAGCGCTAAGAAACAAAACAAATCAAGGAGACGGCAAGAAAAAGGAAAAGGCGAATTAAGCAAACTAACTTGCAAATGAAAAATTCACATAAGCTTCAATGCGACGATTGTAAAGGTTTGTTTCATAAGAGATGTGTTCCTAGATCTCACGAAGGGCACAATCCTAACGAACATAACGGCGATACTTTCTGTATCACATGTGCTACAAGGAGGATTTTGGCGGTGGTCCCTCCAGCATCATGCAAGAAGAAGAAATGGAAAGATCATATGAAGGATACACTGCAATAATTGAAGAAAACAATGGAGACACTTGGGAATTCAAGCATTGAGAAAGTTGTCAACTATCGCGATAAAGATACTGCCATACTTTTCAACATGTATGAGGAAGTAATGAAATACAAAAAGAAATAGCACAGTTGTTCAAATGATTTATGAATATGACTTACTCACATGTACATGTTCTGTTAATCGTCCAAAGACGGTCACGTTTACCCTAAGTTTTGTATGGGATGTTTTTTTAATATATTGTAAAATTTGGTAATTATATTTCACAATTACTCCCTATGGAGAAAACATGATGATCTAACAGACATATAAACAATCAATTTCAATAAAAAATTAACCCAAATTAAAATAACAGTCTATTATTACTCAGTGACGGTGACTAATAATTGCTTTATCGATCAAGCTTCACTCAAAATGTGAACCTATAGCCCCTGAGATCTTCTTCTAGATCTGGAAAAATGCTAGATCTATTTGCGCAACCTACTGTTTTCAGTATGTGCAAAACAATTTTACATCTCTATATAATAAAAACTATTGATCACAGTTGCCATTTTGAATAACTTTTACCTAAAATGTGTTTGAAAGTCTGTTTGGTTGAATATTGCACTAGGACCCACTTATCCATCTGCAGTAGCTTGATTATGGTTAGAATGTGTATCTGCGAAGTCTTGGCTATTGATTTTCCGTAGTCATAAAATGGGCATGACTAGATAGTTCACTAGATGAATAAGATTCCTCAGATATGTAAGTTTGTTATAGTCTGCTGTCATTTGCATGTTATCCCTTCTGCTTGCTCTGCGATCTTGGACTTTACATAGGTTTTTGAGATTGTTTCAAAAGTATTGACTTGTTAAAACAAAACAATTATTTCGTCGTCATTCCTTCGGTTTTTGAAACAATAGAAAGTTAATAATTTGTAGAATATTTGCTGCAAGGAGAAAAATATTCCCAATATAACATCGGAGCTGTACATGTCACGGCCCACTGTGCTCTTAATTTTCTATAAACACATTTCGGTCCATAACCAGTTATACAAGAGCAAACCATTTCTAGGGCAATTAAGCCTATTGTACTGGTAACTACCAAAAACGAGATTGTCTACATCATCCCTAAAACTTCGGAGATGAATGCAGGGAGAGGAAGCGATGCCACTTCCGCTTTTTTGTTGGCCTGGAAAGGTGCAGCACCAAAACTTAATAATTTTCAAAATTGGGTTTACTGCAGGGAGAAAAATGATCACTGTTTTCTTCATTTTCTCGATACTCTAAGTATAACATCTGACATAGAAATGAATACAAAAAGGAGGTGTGTGCTTACTAGCATTTATACATCGGTTTCTACAGGTAGGTTATTTTGGTGTTCTGTTGATGGTTCATTCTAACTCACACCTTAAACATTGGCCCATGTCACCCTCCACTGTGCTCTTACTTTTCTATAGACCCATTCCGGTCTACAACCAGTTATACTAGAATAAATGATTTAAATTGTTTGGGGAAATTAAGCCTATTGTACGGGTAAGTACCAAAGATGAGATTGTTTTACACTAATCCCACAACTTCGTAGGTACGTTTTTACCCAACCACTCTCTAGAAGTAGTAGGTGCAGCGGGAGGTAGCAATGCTAGTTCAGGTTATTATTCTCCTTGCAGGGTGACACACCGAATGTTAATAATTTGCAAATGTAGGTTTGCTGCATGGAGAAAAATAATCACTGTTTTCTTCATGCTCTCGATACTCCCAGTATATCATCTGAGCTGTAATCATGAATATAAAAAGGAGAGATGTAATGGGGGAGAGGGTTTACTTACACGTATTTATAAATGGGCCCCATCCACTTCGACAGTAGTTTTCTGTTCATATCCCACTCTAATTCACACCTTGAAAATTGGCACGCCATGGTCCACCGTGCTATTACTTTTTCGATAAACACACTTCTGTCCACAACCAGTCATACAAGAAAAAACGGTTTAAAGTGTTATCTGGGGCAATTAAGACTACTGTACGGGTATGCACCAAAGACGAGATTGTTTTACGCCATCTTTACAACTTCGGAAGTAGGTGCAACAGGAAGGAGAGATGCTAGTTCCGTTTCTATTCTCCTTGCAGGATGCAACACCGATCGCTACTAATTTGAAAAATTAGGTTTGCTGTAAGGAGAAAAATAATCGCTGTTTTCTTCATTCTCTTATTTCCAATGTAACATCTAAACTATAGACATGAATATAAAAAGGGAGAGGCGTAATAGGGGAGGGGTGTACTTACGTGTATTTATAAATGTGTTCCATCTACCTCAATGGGTGGTGGTCTGTTGATGCTATATTCTAACTCACATCTTGCAAATTGGCACAAGTCAAGGTCCATGTGCCATGTGACACATTTCGGTCCATAACCCGTTACACAAGAACAAACCGTTTAAGATATCTGGGTCAATTAATACTATTGTACGTGTAAGCACCAAAGACAAAACTAGTTTACACCGTTATTACAACTTCAGAGGTTGATTTTCACCCAACCAGTCTCTCGAAGTAGTAGGTGCAGCGGGAGGGAACGACGATAGTTCCAGTTTTATTCTTCTTGCAGGGTGCTACTTTTCTGTATAAATTGAGAGATTTCTGTTTTTGGGAACTCCAAGGAAATATCGCATCTTATTTCAGCAATGTGATACAACTAAACCCACTGTGTTGTTCGATTTTGAATTATTTTCACACTGAATCCTCCCTTATTGTATGTAAACTATAAAGCTTCTGAATGCTCGTAAAAACAAAACACTTTACAAGACCTGAAGTCAGCTTTTGCTTAGTTAAGATTTTTAGCCTTTGCTTGTACGTTCATGGTTTGAAAAAGTTGACGGTTTATCTTGGAGGACTAAATCCACCAAAAGATTTCCCTTATAGCCAGAACATTGATGTAGGGTGATGTGCTATCACAAACTCTGAGTATATTCAAAAACGAGACCTGAAATCAGTTATTGTTTAAATAAATAAAGTTTTTGGTCCTACCTTGAGTTTCTCGTGGACGGGGGGCGTGAACCTACTAATAATACCAAAAGATATTACGCTACTGCCAGAGTTATGTCGTAATATACTTAGACAGCAAATCTTATTAAAGTGTCGCATGAATATTATCTTCCCCGTTCAAATGAACAGGCCGTCTTATCCGGAGTTTTCGATTTTGTTTATGAATTTTCTTTTAAGAAAAACCTGTTTTTGGTGTAATTAATCTCATGGACAACTCCTACTGGAACAATTAGCCAAATCAGCACAATTTTCTTTGATAATAAGTACTTCATGGAAGATTACCAGTGGATCGACTTCTGTAGTTTGACTAGGAGCTTTTATAGTATAATTCACAGCAACTAAAGAGATGATTTTTCTACGTCATTTTAATCTCATTTATATTTTTGCCAACCATGTTGGCCTTTGTTTGGGCTCATTCACCACCTCTCGTGTAGGTAAGTATATTATGGGTATAGGTTATGCTCTCAATTCACCTGAGCAACACACTGCCAGTTTAAACCTCGTCCTCGAGTTAAGTCACCAACTAATTCTTGTTCTTTCCTTATCATATTTTGGTGCTTTATCCGACCGAAAATAATTCGTTTCTCCGTGTTGTAAAATACCATTCCTAGACAAATGTCTTTGATTGTTTTTGTGGCAAAATTGGTCCACTGTACTTTCACCTTCTCACATTTTGGTCAACACAGTTTCATAAGAAGAAACACTTCAGTTTAAAATACTGCCTATAGAAATTGAGACGGAACTGTCACAAAAGACGAGAGTGTTTTACGTCATCCTCACAACTGAGTAGGTAGATTTTTACTCAACCACTCTGTAGGAGTGTTGCATACTGCCGATAATACGTTTATGTATGTAAATTGAGGTATGTTTATTGATGGACAGCTCCATGCACGACGAGGAAAAATATACTTCCTGCTTCAATAATGACTTCATACGTAGCGTTACAGTAGTAAAACTATACTAGTAGTGCAGCTTAGCTTAGATGAGACTGTTGTTATTCTACCAGAAGCTTTACTGATTTGAAAAAATGACGGGTTCTATTTTGGAGAAGGGGGCAAATCTAACAGTAACACCAAAAGATATTTTTCTACGACGACAACGTTTCGTAATGTACTGATTCTGTAATGGCTGTGTTAACAATGAGAATAACAGCGTCACCATCCACTTCCGTTCCATTCTGGCATAGTTTTGCCAACATCATTACAGTAGACAGGAAATCGCCAGATTGAAGTGTGACATCAAAATTATGCCCCCCTGACATTAATAGATCATAGACAACTTTATCGTTAACGTTATCACATTGTTTTTTATGTAGTTAATGTTGGATTCGAAAACATTTGCAAAACCTTCATTCAATGTAGAAGAAAACTACCATCCACCACAACCATGGTTTCTAGTAAATCAACCTTACCTCCTGTCATCAAATTCTTGAAAATTTGATGATCTGGAACACTCGATATATGAAGGGCACCTAACAAACAAAATGCATACACATAATACAATTAAAATCGAAAACACGGAACGGGTTTCAATAGCTAAGCTATCATCTCAGCGGCCAACTATTGAAAAACGTTCGGTGTTATTGATTTTATTCGTGTGGTACGTGAGTGGGTTTTGTTGTTTGAAAATCGTTTTAGCCAAGCATTCTTTGCTTTTTTCAATTGCATTAGATTGGATTGAGTCCGCACTGTTTCCGTGGCAGGGCGTTATGGGTAAAGGGCCTGATCAAGACTCCGGTACAAAACAAATCATCAGCTATGTTGCAAAATAACATTCTATGAACGAATTTTCTTAGATGCTTGTGAAATTATTAAAAACAGCTGTTATATGTCCTGTAAATAGAAATGGCTCATCTTCGCATACAGACCACCAGCATACAAGGTAGGTATCATTTAAAATACAGTATGAAGGTGATCGTTCAGAATATGTGTAGTTCTGCATTAGAGTTACCATTTACAAGTACTGATTCCAAAAGACTAATGTTAATTCATTCGCAATGGCTATTTCAGATGGTAGATTAATGGAGAAATCTCTGTAAAAGCTTTTTGTATATACCTCATCGTCATCGGACATACCATTTCGGTTAATCCAGATTGTTGCGAAACTGCTATAAGCTAAATAATGTACTGAGCTGATCGTGCACGTGACACTTTAACATTTTGTCAACGGAGTTAGAAGCGTACATAATGTAAAGAAACTAATCCAACTCGCTTTCAACCACGATTTACCAATACAACCAAGGTAAGACATTAACAAATAGAATTCTACCAACCTCACTACAATTTTCAATATCGGTTGCTGCAACAATTTTCATTACCTTTATGTATCAACGTTGATCGAAAAGTATTACATCTATCCGCAGATTGATGTCAATACGTTCCTATATTGCAATTTTTAACAACATCTGAGCATGTAGGCTTCTTACTCGGGTATTTGAGTAAGACCAAACACTATCAAAAGAGGTTGATTTTTCTAACCAAATCGTTCACAATCATCAATTTTAAAATCCTCGATAACAATTTTTTTACACTACAGTTCTGAGGGTTTTAATTTGAAGAACAACAGCTCACTACTTTTCGTGTTGGCGTTGTTTTGTTGATTTTATCACTGGGCTGAAGGTGTAAAGCCAGAGTCACATATTTTATGCCTCCCATTCTGTGGAATGCATCATACTCATCAATTGTCGAAGCAATAAAGTCTGTATTTACTGACATTAATGACATCAGTTTGAGTAATCTTTCTTACTCGACAGTCATTCTAGAGCTTCCTGCAGAGGAGAAATTACTAATCTGGACCTCGGCCCAGGCATGGAAATGTTATCATCAGGTGTCATCTTTTTGAATATCAAATGCTCAAATAATACTTGCAGTGTTATAAGAATGCAACTCCTTTCTGACAAAATTCATTATCCCTCTATCCATCCTCCTAAGTGTTCCTGAGTGCTTTTGCACAATAGGCCAAATTTAGCCTGTTCAGGTCCACAATCATAAAAAAAACAAATCAAGTTAATCAAATAACATTTGCAAACATAAGTTAGAAAAAGAAACACATTCTTTGTTTTATCAAAGCTGTCACTGGCGCCATCTATTCCTTAAATGCTCTAATAGATTTTTTTTTCTTTGTATGTATTTTTAATCAACCCCGAGGGTAAAACCCCACTGATATTTTAACATATTCCTGATGTAAATTTTCTTATAGTTCCAATCGTCCCAACAAGAATACTGTAACTCGCCCGCTACTGGAGTTATTGCTTTATTTTTGAAAGAATCTTTTTTTGCTATTCATTATCGACTTTTCAAGTTCTACAGGTCAAATAGAACATTTCTAATTAACTGAGATTAAATTTGAGATTTCCAGGAAATTTCCTAGGTTTGTATTGTTACAAATAACCTCTACAGAAAATAAAAAAAAACATTGTATTCATTAAAATGGGCGCTGTTTTCAAGCTAAAAGCTCCAAATTTAAATAGCCTATTAAAAAAAACTAAAAGCTACCAAATTTTATGAAAACCCGAGTCGGTAGGTTACATTTTCAATGTGTTCTGGTTGAATTGACGTAGAATTACCCGAAATGCACATGCTATGGAGAACGCCTTGTCTACTTGGTTCCTTCAGGAACGTGCAAAAGGGGCGCCAACATCGGGGGAAATAATTTGTGGAAAAGCTAAATTTTTTTATAAAAAAATAATAGACCAAGATGATTTTAATGAAAGATGTAAAAAGCCTCATGGAATTCATCAGTTGATTGTCAGCGGAGGAAAATTATCCAGTGATGTAACTGCAGTGGATCTCTAAAAGAGGTTTCTAAGGAAAATTAAAATTTGAATTTGACTTGGGATCAAGTTTATAACGCAGACAAAACTGGATAGTTTTGGGACTTTTTCCTAATCAAACTTGGGCACACAGCAGTGAAGATTCCGCTCCGTGAAAGAAATTAAATAAATAAAGAATAAGATTGATGGTGTTACGAAAAACAGCAAAGTTGCGTGCATTTAAAACCTGTAAACTGCATTGTTTTCTACAATGGGCAAAGAAAGCATGTGTAACATATGATATTTTAAAAAAATGGTTTCATAATGAATTTATGGTGATAGAACATAATGGATGAGTTGGGTTTGCCCAGAATTTTATTATTAGACAATGCCCTCCAAATTGTACGCCGTTATTACAACCTTTCTCCCTTAATGTTCCAATACCTTGGATTATTATATCTTTCTTATTTCACCTTTATCCATCTTTCCTGCTTTTGCACATCCCTGTCCCTTCTTATTATGTCCTCTCTCACTCTCACTGCTCCCCTTCTTATTGTCTCCACTTCTTCCTTCGTATACCCGTTTCTTTCTTAATAATCTTTTCTGTTTTCTTGTCCATATTTTATTCTCCGTTCTTTTATTTCTTTCTAGCATTCTACCCTTATTTTTGCACTTCCTCTCTGATAATATACCCCGGCGTTTCTCTTTACAGTCCCAGCATCCACTTCCAGTACTTTTCTTCTAGCCCCTCCACCTCTTTATACTCTTTCTACCCCTAGACTTCCGCCCCATATAACACCACACTTTTATTAGTTTCTCAAATAATAACTTCCTTTTCCTTAAATCAATCCCAAATAGTCTCTCTCTCTCTCTCTCACACTCCACGTTTGCCCTATTATTTTATTTCCTTTTCTCTTATATGTTCCCTATCTTTGTTGTGTTGCCTCATCGTGTATCCCAGGTATGTGAATTCCTTTGCCTGCTCCTCCCCCCTCCAATTCTACTCCTCCTTGTTCCTCCCCTTTTTCTCCATACCATTACCTTCGTTTTGCTCATATTTAGTTCCAGATCTTTTCTTTTCAAGTATCTGTACATCGTTTTTATCATCTCCTTCATTTCTATTCTTCTATTATAGGCCAGTCATATAGTACAATAAAGTCACAAACTAACAGCTACTTCTGATTTTTTAATATGTTGTTAGGACCACTGCCAGTAGTGTACATCCAAGTTTGCAGCTTCGAAAGACCTGTGTTAACTTCGTAGCATTTTTTTTTTGTTTTTCACTATAACTCCAAACTATGCGTTTTTAATAAAACGTGTTTATTATACGTGGTTAAAGTAGATTTCATAAGCTAAAATTTGAAACCAAAACTAGCTCTCTAGATATAATAGTTACCAAGATACAGCCCTCCAAAGATTGGCAACTTTTTCCAAAAAAAGTGAAATGTTAAGAGTTGGTCAACTTTCGACCCCGCAATCGGGGAAAATACTCATATTACGGGTAAAGTCATAAGGGGAGATGCAGCGAATATAATTAGTAATTAATTTCAGCACAAAACGACGTCTGTAGGCCCGATAGTTTCCTCAGAATGCTAATAAATCAAAAAAATGGAAAAACTGCATTTTTCGCAAATTTGCTCTGTTAAGTTCTCACGACGGTTTGAGGGTAGTTTGAAAGGAAACCCCTTTCTTGCACCCGCATGATAGAAATTTCGGAAGGGAGGGGGTGCCACTTCGTGTATCATTGTTATTTGAATGAGCCCCTGATCTGCCTTCTTCATTTAGTGGCATCTTTTTCCACCCACAATCACATCTGAACTTGGTGGTAAGTTCGGTAGGCGTAGAATGTTGCACTATCTTCCACTGGAGGCCAACGGGCGATGTCAACCTTAGCCGAGGCGGCTGTTTTCACAAAAAAATTATAACGCAGTTATAATGCTCCAGCATCTGAGGTGGTTTGGCGGATTGAAGTAGGTTCGAGGAACACTTCAGCTGTGGTGATGAGTTGAGGGTATTTCTGGATGGCGCTCCACAGTTTAATCTTGTCATACACGAAAAGGGCAGTTGTGGTGTCGCACTCAGTGAAGGAGTGGAGAAAATCAATACAATAAAACAAACCATGGATACTATACTCGATAGGAGTTTATTATGGTAGCCTAGCTTGGTAGCGAAATGAAACAAAAGCAACAGCAGTGTAACTTAAAAAAATTCACAGAAAATATAAATTCAAAGCGAAAGTCATGTTATTGGTATAAAACTGTTCACAAAAAAAATTACTGGATTTTTAACGAATTGTCAAATTTTTTTCAAAATATTGCATTTTATGGCTAAAAAACTGGTTTTTGGGCGCCATTTTCCAATATGATGGCCATAGTTTTCTTTCGACGACTTTTAGTATGTTATTCCGGAAGTATTATTCAATATAAACACAAAGTCTTATGCTTATACGACTTTTTTAAGATAATGGAGAACTTTTGATTTAAAATGATTACACTATTAGTCAAATCACCCTAAAACCACCGTGAGCAACAGAGCAAATTTGCGAAAAATGCAGTTTTCCCATTTTTTGTATTTATTAGCATTGTGAGGAAACTATGGGGCCTACAGACGTCGTTCTGTGCTTAAATTAAAGCTAATTGCATTCGCTGCAACATCTTTTCCTTTGACTTTACCCGTAAAATGAGTATTTTCCCCGATTTCGGGGTCGAAAGTTGACCAACTCTTAACATTTCACTTTTGCGAGCTGTATGTTGGTAACTATTGTACCTACAGAGCTGGTTCTGATCTCAAATTTTTGAAAACGTAATCTACTTTAAAAACGTTTTATGAAAACGAATTTTTTAGGAGATATAGTGAAAAAAAAAAAAAACGAAGCTGTAAACTTGGGCACTACTGGTAGTGGCCCTAATAACATATTAAAAAATCAAAACTAACCGTTAGTTTGCGATTTTAGCGATTTCTGGTGAACTATTTGACTGGCGTCTTTGTAAGCCAGCGTCTACACTTTCATGTTCCCCACCACTAAGCCTCCTTCTTGTTGTCCCCATACCTACTCCAGGTCTCCTGTGTATACAGCGAACAGGCTTGGGCCAGTGGGCACACTTGCCTAGGGCTCTTCCTTGTTACGAATTCCTCGTTCAGATCTCCATTCACTCTCACTCTGTTCCTCGTTTCCTCAGAAATGTTCTCCATCCTTTCTATTAGCCTTTCATTTATATTTTTTTTCTCAGATATTTCGACAACTTTTGCCTGTTCACCCGATCAAATGCCGCTACTAGGTCTACGAATACCGCAACAGTTTCCCCCTTTTCTAGTTTTTATTTGCCATATGTTTCAGTATGTATGTTTTCTTGTATTTCTTTACTGTTTCTTTATATTCTTTTTTTACCTTCCCTTTTTCCAGTCTTAGTGTTCTTCTTGGCCTCCTTGCAATCTGCCCCACCATCCCTTCCATCTTTGAAACTTGACTTTCTCCGTTGCTTCTTCCATCCTCTCTTATTTCTGCCACTTTCATGTACTCCCTTGGCACCCATATTGTTTTTTTCATTTTCTCTTGGTACCCCTTTATACTCTCTTCTCTCCTTACTTTCTTGATTATGAATTCCTCTTCTTTTACCATCTCTTCTCTTTATCTCCCTTCCATTATCAGATCCAACGGTTGGTGGTCCGATTCGACCCTCTCTCCTACCCTGAATGCCTTCACCTATTCCCCCACCTCTGTATTCGTTATTACATAATCTATGATTGATTCACCCCTTCCTCCTACGTACGTGTCCTTTCTTCTCTATTCCCATTCATTATTTGCCACCCCCTATCATTGCACACTTCCAGCAGTTCTTTTCCTTCTACATTTAGCACGTTACCCTTTGCCTGTCTCTTCCCCGTTCCTTTCTTTTCTTGTATTCTCCTCTCTTCCCCTATTCTCGCGTTAAAGTTCCCTCCTATTATCATCATTCTCTCCCACCTCTCGTCTTTCTCCCCTGTCTCTTTCATCTTTCTACTATATATCATTATTTTTATTTTACTTTCTCTTCTTGTTTCAACCATTTTCTTCTTATTCCCATTATTATACCCCCCTTTGCCCTTACGCATACTGCACCACCCATGAGTATTCCCCTGGCATCTCTCTTTCCCACAACGCCAGTTATTTTTCCTCCATTCATGTCTTTTGCAATCCCACCACGTCCCGCTCCCTAACGAAGCCAGAAATCCTGGTCTTTGTTCTTTATTCCCGCCACATTGTAGAACAGTACCTTTAGCTGGTTCGTCTCTTCCTGTATTTCCCCTACTTTCCTTTTCCCTTGCTCGTTTTTCCGTTCCTTTGAGGTTTTCGTCGCCCGTCTTCACTCTTTCTCTCCGGCCTCTTGTTTTAGTTTTTTGCCCTTTGGTTACCCCTCCTCTCTCTCCCTCGTTATCTCATTCCATACATATGTTTCTCCATCTTTCTCCATTTTTCTAACTTACCCCTTCGTTCTTCTTTCCTCCCCTCTATTCATTATTTCTTTTTGCACTGTCCTTTCTTCCCTTGTTAGGTCATGGTCTATGTAAATTTTTATATCCCTCAGTTTTTTCTTCTCTGCCATAGTCTTCTGCTTCTCCTCCCAACTCTCCATTTCCGGCACCACCATCTCATTTTCCCTCTCCCTGTTTACTAGGTACCATCGTCACTTTTTTAAATTCTACTCTTACATTTAATGTTTCTTCCATCATCACTTGTAACTCTTTTTGTGAATCCTTGCTTCTCCGTCCCTTTATTACGACGTTGTCTTCCTTTTCCTCCTCTCCTGGTTGTCCGCTTTTTTTTTCTAGTTTTTCTATTCTCTCTAGCAGTTCTTCCATTCCTTTTCCCTTTCTTCTTTGATGTCGTTCCTGCTTCCTCATCTCTCAAATTAAATCCTTTATTTCCTCCATTTCTTTCTCTTCCTTCCTGTTTCCGCTATTAAGCTATTCCCTCCTCTGTCTTTCTTGTCTGGTGGTCTTATTCCCTTTTCCAAATACTCTTTGCCTTTCCGGTTTCTCTTCTTCCTTCTTTTATTCATTCCGTCGTCTCATAATTTTTTTTATTGTCTTTCCGTGTTTCGATCATCCCAAATTTAATATCACTTCCAATTAAATTAAAACAATTTTTAAATATTTTATTTACCTATCAACAAAGTAGCTTAACACTAGAACTGCCACGGCGGTCAATTTGACCGCGTGCCTTCTTTAAAATGTTGTTTCTCCGTTGTGCTTGGAGTTACGGTGTTGAGGTATTATGACTTTTTCTAGATTTTTATGTACTTTTAGAATAAAAAAAAAATTAAGCCGTTTTAAAGTCTTTTTGTAGCATTTGTATAACTGTCGGAACCGTCATTTTGACCGTTTCATATATTCATAATCAGTTTCGAGTTTGTATACCAAAAATTGAAATACAACAATGTATTTTACTATTATTGTGGTAATTTTTAGGAGTTTACTGCAAGTCAGAACTTGTTCAGTCGTGTCCAAAATTATAAATAATCTTGACTACTTTTACCTACGCGCCCGAGATATGAAAAATGCATGTTATAACTTGTTTCTATAGCTATATATTCAAGTACTTTGTGATTTCAAATTAGTTACAAGTGAACGTTCTTGTAAGATACTTCTGTACTTATTACGGGGTTAATTTCGTAGTAAAAAAATGTGGTCGTCTCGCGGTTTTACACAACAGGCTTTAGATATCTTGCGGAGTTGAAAAACCTATATGAATGCGAATCCGAAAAAGCAAATAACCACTCCGAAGATGGTGAAAGTGATGAAGCTGTTCCTGTTGATGACAAAAGTAGTGAACAAAGTGAAGAATCTGATGTCAGCGAAAATAATGTCACTTCGGATCCTTGTACATCTAATGAAATTAGTGATGACATTGAACACCATCCAAAACGAAAAAATTACATACATTTACCTGTGGGGAGTAGGGGAGAGTGGGGTAAGTGAGGCACCTTAAGGATCAAAGAGGTATAACTTTGTTACTTTTAGAAATAAAACAGCGTTTATTAGATACAGAACAACTTTAACTGTTTAGTTAATAACTTGACCTTAAAAAATGAATAAAATATAAAATCGTTGGTAAAATGTCAGACTTAAAAAAATGGCAAATGACTCACTTGCCCCAGGTTATGAGGTAAGTAAATCATCTATGTGGGGCAAGTGAGTCCTTAGAGTAATAATTATCGGCAGTTATCACAAACATAATTATTAGCACCTGGTTCATTATCTGAAGGTTTTGGGATTGGACTTAAACTTGAAAAAGAAACATAACTGCATGACGGTTGTTCTGATGGCTCCAAAGTGACTGGTGGTACCTTGGGATAGCGCTGGATATCATCGGATTCCGAATGAGTTCCATCTACCAAGTTTTCGGAATTGGCTGAGATTGACGCTTTCCGGATTGGTCTCTGTTTGAAGAATGTTCTCAGAACTGATCGAGGGATTCACGTTTTCTGGATTGGTTTCGTTTTAGAGATTGTTCTGTGAATTGACGCTTTCAGGATTGGTTTCTTTTTGAAGGATGTTCTCGGCCGCCTCAAAATCGCTCTCTTGGAACACATTAGGATTATACGGGTAGATTCCCGTTTTTTCAAAACCGTTAATAATATTTGTTGGTGTAAATCCCTTAATAAGGGCATTTTTAATAATCGGAGCCATGTCATATTCAGTGATTCTACGGCCAGGGTGGTTTGTGAGCCAATGGTCCATTTCTTTTGGCAGGTAGGTTTTGAATGGTGCAAATATGCTTACGTCAAGCGGCTGTAGCTTATTCGAAGTGTGAGTTGGTAGGGTCAAAAGAGTTACTCCAGAATTTCTAGCCAGGTTTATTGACTCAATAGACTTATGGCTTGAATGCCCATCTAATATCAGCAGACTTGGAGATTCTTTGGTTGTTTTTGTGCAGTCTATAAAATGATTTAAAAATTTAACAAACAGATCGGCATCCATCCATCCTGATTGTGCAGGAAATCCTACCGTGCCAGGAAAAGCACCATTCAATAAAGTTGTATTCGTTCTTACACGAGGAAAGACCATAAATGGTGGGATAAACGGGCCCGTAGCACTGACACAAACTAATAAAGTTGTATTTTTTCCTTTCCAGTGAAGTTAATCTTCCCTCTTGCTTTCTTCCCTTTTTCGCTAATATTTTTGCTGGTTTTTGGACGCAGGTAATTCCTGTCTCATCACAGTTAAATACGCGATGCGGAGGAAAATTCCACTTATCTAAGATCTCTTTTAAGTTTTTAAAAAACTCACCAACTCTGCTTTGAAAATCATGTCACTCGTGCAATGCTTGTTGCTTTAGGTCTTCGGATGGAAAGGTTTCCTTGACGTTTCAAAAATGATATCAACCTGTCTTTTCCTGCCAACTTCCGATCTTTATTGAATGGGTGATTGATTTGGTTAGCTTCAGCAAACTGAAATGCAATTCGTCGAACATCTGCCGTTGAAAGTCCATAAAACAGTTTTTCTAAATGTATTATATGTTCACACAGTTCCATTTCCATTTATGCAGTAAACACAGGCTTGAACCTGCCAAGGCTTGTAACTGGATTGATCCCCTGACGACTTACCCGAGTGTGTATGCTCGTTCTCGGAACATTGAAGACCACACTAGCTCTCTTGACTGACATCTCCTTATTCCGAATAGCTTCTACGGCACGTTGCATAGCGTCTTCTGAATATGACCCTTTTTTGGTCTTACGCACGTAGTTACGGACCATTTTCCACCTGCAAAAAAAAACAAATAATTTATTTATATTATAAACTACTGTGGGGCAAGTGAGTCATGGTCAAGACTCACTTGCCCCAAAGTGACTTTAAAATAAAAAGAAATAAATCAAAGAACAGATACATTTGGCAACATTGTAAATATCGGCCGGTATTGCACACAAATAAGGTTATGTCATGCCCATGATGAAATAGCTTGATACTTACTTTAAGTTATGAAAAATCCTTTACGTAATTTATTTTAAATATAATAAAACGTAAAATAAAAAAATATTCATATTTACCTTAGTTTTACTAATTTTCATCTAATTTTTTATCAGCAACACGCACCTGTTGATACAATTATAAACTGCACGACTGTTATCGGCTATGATGCCGGTTTTATGAATTATTCCGAAAGACGCACGTGTCCCCTATGACTCATTTGCCCCACTCTCCCCTAAACAGTCACCCAAATTTAATGACATATGGGAAGTTGTGGAATCAAGTGGAGCGTATGTTGGCCGTATAGTTCAAAGAAATGTTATGCGAAATACTCCTGGACCAACTCCTTACGCATTTCGATTGTTTATAGATAACACAACGCTAAAACGCATTCAGAAATGTACTGAAATTGAAGCTAAATGACAACTAGGAGATGATACAAATTGGTCATTGTCTTTTCAAGAACTTGACGCTTTTCTTGCAATATTGCTAGCTCGCGGTGCTTACGGCGCAAGAACATTACAGCTTGACAGTTTATAGTCTTTTACTTGGGGACCGCAATTTTTTCGTGAGACCATGTCACGCAACCGATTTCGTGAAATCATGAGATTTGATATTCGATCAACACGAAAAGAACGTCTAGTGATAATTTTTATTTGGCGTCCGAAATATGGGATAAATTTATTAGTAACTGTAAAGGTTGCTATGTTCCAGGAGCAAACATTACAATAGATGAACAACTGTTTCCTACTAAAGCTAGATGCAGATTTACACAATATATAGCGAATAAGCCTGATAAATTTGGTGTAAAGTTTTGGCTAGCTGTTGATACGAATTCTAAATATCTCCCGAATGGTTTTCCTTATTTAGGAAAAGATGATATGCGTCCTAACAACCAACCCCTTCCATAATATGTTGTTTTAAAATTAATGGAACCTTTCCTGAAAAATGATAAAAGCACCTTGTCAATTTATCAGGGTAAAGTTAATAAAAATGCCAAATCCAACTGTGGCTATAGATGATGACAAAAGAAGAAACCAGTGTGTTGTATTATAATGAAACAAAGTTTGGGGTAGATGTGTTAGACCAAATGGCTAGAAAATATTCTACCAAAGCTGGTTCATGTATATGGCCAGTTCATGTGTTTTACAATGTTTTAGATCTTCCCAAAATCAACGCCTGGATAGTTTATAAGGAAGTCGTAGGCAGTAAAATAAAAAGAATAGACTTTATTTTCACTCTAGCTGAGGAACTAAGAGAATAGTATTTCGATTCGAAACAAGATTCTGGTGCAAGTACCAGCACATCTGATACAACGAAACCTAAAAACATCATCATTGCCAAATTAAAAAATGTGACAAAAATAAAACTGCTGACGTTTGTTCAATGTGTAACAAATATGTTTGTGGAAAATGTGGAAGTGTAACAAAGACCATTATTTGTTTTGTTTGAACTGTAAAGCGTAATACAGCATGTAAAACTGTACCGAATTCTAAATGTATTAGAATCAATTTGATTTCTATTTAATTAAAATGAATATTTACCTAAAACGTGTTTTTTTATGTTTCTTTCTCAATTAAGTGTAAAATATATAAAGAACACATCTCAAAATTACCTTTCTTATCCAGATGTCAAAATGACCGGCCACGGCAGTTTTAGGTATTTACAATAGCGGGCGATGCTAGTGTTAAAGGTGTTGCAATTCTAGTCATTTAAATATCTACTCTTTTAAAATGTTTATATACAAATTAATTTATTGTCCTCTCACTCACACGCTTTCCCTTCCTACTTCACCCCAAACAACACTTTAATGTAAAAATTGTCTACTCAAAACATGTCCTTCTACACCTAAAACACAACACACAAAATTTATATGAAGCTGCCCTTTAATGCAGGGTTGATTGCCAGATGTGGCCTGTCAAGTTGATGATTTTATACACATTGAACAACATACTTTTTTTCAAACTATATGACTATTTTAACCTTTAATAATGTGGGTGTGGCACAATATCGATTAGTTTATGGTTTCGCTGGAAGTCAGATCGTAACATATTTACCGAGAGAGATGTTAATCTTTCGTAATCCCGCTAGTCTTGATTAAAACAAAGGTGATCTCTATTTATTATTATTTTACCCCTTTTTTGATTAAGATCATATTTAAAACATTTGATTTTTAGAAAACTTTATTAACTAAGTTGACAGTAAATATATATTATACACCTAAAAAAATAATTTACCCAAGTCGGTATATTAGGAAATGTTTTCATACAAAATTTGTTTCTATAAAAGTTAGACCTAAAATTTTTTTATAAAGTCATGCAATCTATAAAAATTTTTCCTAAGTATTATCTGAGCAATTCCTTATCATAATCCATGGGAGACAAAAACAAATTTATTAGGTAGTTAAACATATAATCGTGTTAATACTTAAAACGCAGACATAAAATAAAAAAAAAAATTCTAACACAAAGTATACATAACATAAATAATGCAGAAATAAACCCTCCATTTCATCACTGTACACATAGTCGACAAAACTTGAAATGGAGACATGTATGGCACTTCTGGTTATGAACATTTTATAGGTAAAAGCCTTTACTATTGCCTACTTCAAAAAAATTTCAAAACCAAATGAACATCTTAATCTACGATAACTAATGTTAATTGTATGTATTACTGCAACCTATAAAAATAAATTAAGAAAATAAAAAAAATTCTCTTTTAACTACATATTTTACAGCATCGTCAGTCTCATTGTTTGCTTTAAAAAGCAGTGGAGTTTATAGTTCCTCAATAGGAACCATAGAAACAATTGATGTATCTGAATTGGCATTATCGTTAACAGTTTCTGTATCACAATTATCAGTTTCTGAAGCTTCAGAAGGGGTTATTCCAAAACAAAAATCATCTATGACATCATTCTCTGATATGTCCTCAAATACAGTTGGATTTTCCGCAACAACATCTATATTATGGGTTTCGTCATTATTGTTATGTACAGAAAAAGGTTTATTGCTATCATTGAAAAATGTAGAATTTGATAGGTATAAAGTGTTGTTTGCTGTTAATGTGGTTTTTGGTAAATTTTTAGTAGCTGTGTAACTTGCTAAATCAGGCTCTCTGTAAAATTTTGATTTACCAGCAGCAAAACATAATGTAGTGTTTTGTAATAGTTGTAACTGTTTCTTTTGTTGTTTGAAACAGATTGCACATAAATAGCTTGTATTTTCTGTCGCAAAACCTCCACATTTATTCACACAGTCTACAAATCGTCCTCGAACGGTATTGTCCTGTTCACTATCATACTCTTGGGCTGATTTACTAAAATCAAATTTTTCCTTAGCAAATTTTATATAGTTTTGAATAATTTCATTCTGGAAGGCATGTTTTTTAATACTTATTCTAACGCATAGGAAAGGAACTTTTGGGTTAGTAGCTTTCTCCTTTTTTGGACTTGAAAGTTTCGTTAAAAACAGAAACTGTTTACCGAAATTGTGTAATTGTTTAGGAATATTATTATTTGTCGTATCCCCATTACTGTGGTGCTGAGTTTTGGATTCAGAATCCACCGTTTGACCTAATGGCGAAGTATAAAAATCGATTACATCTAAATATGAACTTATTATGCTTAAAGCAGATTTCTTCTTGCTTTCCTCTAAATACACATTAGCTTTAGTAAAATCTTTCCAATTAAAATCAGCACCCGGATCCACCAAAAATCTAACTGGTAAATAATCTCCTTCAAACTGTGTAATCGGTATACAAAACTGTGATTGTAAATGCTGTTCAGTTGATTTTGTTTCCATGAAAACAAGAGCAGAAAAATGGCTATTATTGTATACCAATAATAGAGGACTTTTCCAGCAACTTCTTTCATCGAAAGCAAATGGAATATAAATACCGTGAAAATAGATTGGGCTTAAAGGTTGATCATGACTGTCTCTTGCTACAGTATCGGCTATTACAATAATAACACGTCTTAAAACGTGAGCAAGGCATAATACGTGGATCGCTTCTAAACCTTGATAACATCCACGTGATTCACCAGTAAGTTTATTCGAAGAAGCGCTATTCACTACATCTGACCATTCTCTTTCCCATTCCTCTTCTGTATGTTGAACATCTAATGACAAATTAATTTTACTTTCATGCCAACGCCATCTACGTTTAATGCTCTCGGTCACTGGACTATTGTTTAAAAGAAAGTTATGCAATGCTTGTCGAAGAGTTAGAAGACGATCGTGAAAGCCAAACATGCTTAACGAAGCTGCATGTAATAAGCAGTTGCCATCTCCGGAAGTTAATAATGACCATAACCTGTAACATAAACAAATAAATTATTAAAGGTACCGAAATTGTAAATAAAATCACAAAAGATCATTAACAATATAATACATAGATTGGTTATACTCTATCATTAGAATTATAGTTTCAAAAAAATTATTTCACTATTCCTTAAATATAAACCTATCTCGAAGCTAGATGTCGATTAAGTCAACTTTGAGCGAATCTACTACTTTTGGTCTTAAAATTTCATTAAGGCCTAACAGTACAATATCACACGTGAAAATAGTAGCTTAGCTGTTATGTTGTTTACCAATTACCATTCAATGTAGTGTATTATATAGTTTTCTATTTTATACTATTTTACAAATAATTCAATATGTAATTGTATGTTAAACAATTTGCTGTCAACTGAATCTCCTGCCAGCGATAACATTTGCATTCATAAGCTTTAACGTGATAGTTTGAGATCTCGAGTTCAAGTTGCTTCTTTTCATAGTAGTATAATATAGGTCAATAGAACACAATGTAACATAATAAACATAATGTAACAATTTATCATGTTACAACAATAACATAGTGTAGCATGATATGACATGATTTATCATAAAATAGCATAATATAATACAAAGCAACAATGCAACATGGTATAATGTACTAATGTGTAACATAATGTCTCATAACATAACATAATAAAACAGGAACATATAACAAAATGTTAAATAGTGTAACATAATGTAATATAGTGCAATAATGTCACTTAATGTAACATCCGGCAAAAACGCAATTAAACAATGTCCGACAATGCAAGATAAGTTAACTATAATGTAAGGCAATGTAGATGTAGCCGTGTAGCAATATACCGTAAAACACAATAAAACGTAATGTAACAACACAGTGTAATTTAATGGAACACGCTGGCACAATGTAGCATAGTGTAACATGACTAACCTGGAATAACACAATGTAGTATGTAACAAAACATAACAATCAAATTAAAACCATTACTAGAATATGTTATAATGGAAAAGATACTTGAAGAAATTAATTTAAAATTAAGCAAATTAGATTCGTTGGAGGAGCAAACGCTAAGTATAGATAATAAATTAGACGACATACGTACGGAATTAGAAAATTCTTTAATGAAGAAGGAACAAAAAACTTAATTGTTAATAACAGACAAATAAGGGAAGATTGAAATGCTAGAAAAAGAAATACGAAAGAAAAAAATTATTGTGAAGGGGATACAAGGAAAAGAAAATGAACCAGAGCTAGAAAGGAATGAGAAAATCAGAGTGTTATTATGGGATATAGTAGATATAAACATACAAGAAGACTTCTGTATTATAACCTACCATGCGAATGCGGCAGAGCATACATAGGATAGCAGTAAACCGCTCAGAGTGGGAACACAGGAACATAAAAACATCGTCCGCAAGGGCGAAACACAAAAATCAAGAACCGCCGAACATGTCTGGACCGCATCCAATGGGATAACATACAGATAGTGGCACAGGACGAGAATACAACTCGCCGGAAACTCAAGAAAGCCACATACATCGCACTAGCAGAAAATCCAATATGCCAGCCAAGCTAGTGTGGAAATAAAACCCATATGGATTCCAACAAACGCGTGAAGAGCTTAAGCGCAATACACCTGCGTAATAAGTAACGGCGTGACATGCGCAATAAACTACTGCGCACCCACGAAAAGTTTTATATATATATATATATATATATATATATATATATATATATATATAAAGTTCTAAAAATATATATTGAATTACTCAGTAGCTCGGCGGTAAATGTGTCAGACTTGTAAGTGAAAGGTACCAAGTTCGAATCTGAGAGTAGTCAAGTGCTTGGGAAAAAATCGTAACGTGAGTTCGACTCAAGTGCGAAAACAGTCCTTCTCAGGACCAAGCCTGAAACAAAACCCGCTTCCGAGACGTCGCGCTCAAAAAGCAAAAACTGTAGAAATAGGCCGATCAACTCAACTAATACAAGAAGAGGTGCGAGAGATTAAAAGATTGGTTAAGCCGACTAAGGGGGAGCTAAATGGAAGTCCGATCTTGATAAAATTAACAAAAATGAGCAGAAAATACGAAGGCAGCCAAAAACCTCAAAGGGAATCTGGATTAGCGAGGACTATTGAAAAGGAATTCAGGAAAAAAGGAAAATACGGATCGAACATATGAAGGCGGCAAAGAATCAAACACTACGGGCGAAAATAGTGTATAATAATCTAATAGTAAACGGCGAAACCTACACAATAGAGCAGCTTAGCGGCAACGAAACGAACATTAGAGGAGATCTGGGCAGTAAGAACGCGGGTTGTGAAAGTTAGGACAATGAGTCAAAGATCCCCGAAAAACGCAGAGACTAAAGAAATAAGGAAACAAGTAAGGTTCATCACAAAATCTGGCGAGGAACGCCAAAAAACTAATAATGAAAAAGTACAGGGCAGCAAATTCAGATGACGAACGCCACGGAAAAGGGCAAGAAAATGGGAAACGATTACAAACTAAATGAAGATAGTGCAAGGCAATGTAACAAAAAAAGTATAAGACTGGCAACATGGAATGAGAAGAGTTTAATGAAGTTAGGTGACCTATAACATTTAAAAGAAGAAATTTCGCGTTATAAAATACACATTACGGCGCTGCAAAAAATGAGATGGAAAGCAAGCGGCATGTATCACGTATGAAGTGGGTACACTATAATGTGGGAGGGGGCAGTACGGCACTGACAAGCGCAATCTTGGATTTTAAACCGGGAATGAAAGAATAACTATGATAAAACTGAGCGGGAATTTCGGGAATATTAGTATACTTGGCGCTCATGCTTCCATAGAGGATGAACAGGAGCAAGGGAAGGATTTATTCTATGCGCAGCTACAAAAGGCTTTGGACAACATAGCCGCTCATGATGTAACATTGATAATGGGGATTTTAATGCAACGGCAAACTAAGTAATGATAACGAGAAAAGAATAATAGACCTAGTAAGTTCAAATAATATGGTGATTAGCAGCACACGTTTTGCACATTTAAGAATTCATAGTTATCCCTAAACGGACAAACGAGGAATCATATAGACCACACCGTGATTGACGCAAGACATGTCAGACGTATTGGATGTCCGTAGTTATAGAGGAGCAGACTGCGACTCCGATCATTTTCTGGTACCGGTATAATTTAAAGAAAGAATTGCAATAAAGAAGAAAAGTGTCGGAGGACAAATCAAACATTTAATCTAGAAAGATTGAGGGAGGGTGGAGAAAGTGTAAGAAAATACAGAGGAGTAGTTACAGAAAAAAATAAAAAAAAACAAGGGGCAAAAGGAAGCAACAGTGTACGAAAATTTGGGAGACATAAAGGAGATATTATTATCTGCAGCTGAGATACTAGGAAAGAAAAAAAGAGTTAAATGACGAAACTGTGGTATGACGAGAAATGCAGGGTAGCCATACAAGAAAGGAACACAGCCAGACTAGCACTACTAAAGGAAACAAATGAAGAAAGGAAAGAAATATACATGGAGAAAAAAGGAAAAGTAACGAACCCATGCAAAAGAAATATAAGCAGTTGACCACTTAGAATATTTTATAATTTTATAGACATAGCATGTTATAATGCCTTTGTTTTGTGGACAATAAAATATCCACAATGGCACGATGACTCATCCATAAAATATCGAAGAAAACTATATTCAAGACATGGGGATGGAACTTGCTAAGCCACAAATTGAAAGGAGAGCAAAGAAAATTGAAGAGGATGGTCGGGCTTTTACAAAGATGGTGATTACAGCTATATAAAGTACTGGAAGGGAAATAAGGAAAACTCGTAAGGATGATACTGCTACTCAAGGTACTAAAAGAGGACGTTGTCGCTTACGTCATGGAAATGATAATAAACATTCTAAACGTTTCGACAAATGTAATAGATTTGTATGCGCTCAACACAGTGAGTCCATTACCGTAAAACAGACTACTTCGCAAAAGATGAATACAGGGAACCATCTTAAGGTACACAAACATTATAATAATTATAGTTACAGATAATTTAAGACATATTTTTTTGTTTCCAGGTTCCACCTAACGAAGAATAATTTTTTTTTATTTATAAGAGTATATTTGTTTTTATTTTTTTGTGATGTTATACATATGATATAATTATTCAATAAAAAATATGGAATTAAATTACTGCACTCACTGTTTTATTTAAAAATTCATAGTAATTATATTAATACCAAAATATATAATTTCATGACATTTTACGTATGATTAAATAATAAAATAGAGTGGGTCAATGTTGACCTTGTTTTGGTAAACAAAGTTTTAAAATTATTTTGATCAAGCGAAGGTTAAAACAATCCCTTGAAACAGTTGTAGTGGCTTTAGATATCTCAAAGGCATTGGACCGAGTTTGTCGTAAGTGTTTACTTGCCAAACTCACCTTGCTTGGATGAATGATACGCTCATCAAATGGATTTCTAGTTTACTTGATAAAAGATGAATGCGTGTCGTAGTTGATGGCTTTTTTTCAAAATAAGTTACACTAACGCGGGCGTGCCACAAGGATCAGTTATAGTGCCTACACTTTTTCTGTTATACATAAATGATCTTATTTCTTCAACGACTAACCCTATCCATTGCTTTGCTGACGACAGCACTTCATTCCAGTTCAACTCATAATGGTAATCCACATTCTATCTCAAATTAAGCTGAAATGTCAATTTCACTCAACAACGACGTTCAACGTATCCTCGAATGGAGAAGTAGAGATCGTTTCAAGACTGAAGAATGCTGACGTGTGCGTCGGATAAGTTCGGAATTTGGCGATCATGTGAAAGAAATTCTAACTAAAAACATCAGCTGTATCAAACGCCATATGAAAAGTGCAGATGTTTCTCAGTTGGATAGGGTATTGACATTCAGAATAAAATTGGTTTCTGCGCAACCATTCGTTCGTCTTGAAACGATCTCTACTAACCTAGTTAAATTTAACGCGAATAAAAATTCAAAATCAGTGTTGCCTTGTGCTCGCCAAAAAAAATCGATCATTTCCTGTTGTAAGTATGAATGGTTCACTTTAAGTTTTCAGACTATTACTATGTTGAGAATCACTGTACCTTCAAATCTATCATAGGTTGACTATCTTCTATTAGCTACCATAGAAGCTCCTCGTAAAATAGGCTTTTTGGACAGAACTAAGCAGTACTTTACCTCCCGACAACTCTTTCTATTGTATTGCTATGCCCAAATTCGACCTCATCTAAAATACAATTCTCACCTCAGGATTGGTGCTCCCCAATACGCTCTCGATATCGTTGATCATATTCAAAAAAGTGATTAGGCTATAAATGACCCGTAACTTCTGACATACAGTCTCTTGAGCACAGGAGGGTCGTTTCAGTTCTTTATTCTTATTATCGGTATTACAATTGCACTGCTGAATTATATTCTTTGATACTATCTCGGGCCACCTTTGCTGGGAATATTCGGTTCGCTCATTCACATCATCAATATCAGGTAGAAATCTCCACTTGTGGTACCAAACGGGCGCAGTCCACATTCATCTACACAGCTTCTAAACTCGGGGACTTTTGAGGCGCATTTATTGCGCTACGCAACACTTTCATTAAAGGAACTTAAAAACATACCCATACTTTTTGGCCCAAATTCATAGTTTTTAACATGTACACAAAGGCACTTTACACTCCTTCAAGTGTTATTTTAGGGTTTATTTATTACCATACTTTTATTGAGAAAACTTATCTATTGAATCATCCTTAAAAAAGTACCTCCACTTTTTGCTCTAAAGTTAATAATATTCCAGATACTCACTTACCTTACTTACTTTAGGGCTTGCATAAAATAGATTTTAATGACATTATATTATTCCACGAGAAACCTGCCTAAAATTGAATTACCTTAAAAAAGGGTCTCTACACTTTTTGCTTAAGTTTTGGATATATTCACAATAGATACTTTAGGGACTCTTTTGAGACAACAGATTTATTGTTCTGTGAATAACTTTTATTAAGAAAATTTGTGTAAATTTAATTATCTCTAAATAAGTTGCTAGACCTTTGCCCCAAAATGTTCGACTTATTCACAAAAGGTACTTTAAGGACACTATAAACTACCTTCTTTAGGGTTCATCTATTACTCTATGAAAAAGTTTAATTTTTCTCAAATTTTATGTTTAAATAAGGTCACTATTTTGTAAACTGATTTTATCCAAAATTCGATAAAACCCAAATAGTAAATCTTGAATTAATTATCTTATTATACATTGCCTTTTTTTACAACAATAGTTTTTTGCCATAATGTGGCCATAATAATTTTATCTATAAGGATTCAACAAGTGCTGTTTAGTTGCCATTTATGAAATCTTTCAGTGTGGGCAGTTACAGTTGCGATATTTTTTAAGTAAGGTAAAGGCACCAGTAATCGACACTTTTAAATTTAACCACAAATATCTAACGTATAATTACATTATTTTCATGTATTTCTACATTCACGAGAATAATTGATACGTTTGGCAACATTGTACCACTAAAGCCGGTTAACAGCGTTTAATGCATAGGTAAAAATGGCGGAACTTCGGAACGCCGCCTGAATTTTCATTGTGTCTTAGTGAATTTGTTAAGGTAAGTAACTTACAAAAATATTTTTGTTTAGTTTAGGAACGCAAACATAGTAATGCATTTGTTTTTAAAGTAACTTTGAGGTATTAAATTATGATATTACACTAAAATATAGTTGAATTTATAATTCTAACCTTACTTATTAGGGGTGTCGATTACCGGAGCCGCATAAAATCCATGCCACCAATAATCGACAATGTCGCTTACTGGAGATGTGGCTGTTATGCCGCCCCGGTAATCGACACCGTATCGATTACTGGCCTGTTGCAGCTGCCGCTAAGACTTTTGGAGTACCTAGGACCACCCTTCTGGACAAAATGCTGGAAGAACGCCGAAAAGTCACAAAACGGGTCCCTCATCAATTCTTAGTGATTTTGAAGAAGAAATTTTGGTTAATAGGATCCTTTTATTATCAAAAAAACATCCGCCGGTGACAAAAGACCATGTTTTAGACAGCGTGCAATTGATAATAAAAGAAGACAAAAGACAGACACCCTTCACCAACGGCAGACCTGGCAAAAAATGGTTTGCCTCATTTCTTAAGCGGCATCCACAAATTACACCTTGGATCGCGCAAAACCTAACTCCAGCAAAAGAAAACGCAACAGAGGAACAGCTTCGATGGTGGTTTGAAGAGGTTCAGGAATATTTACTTTCCGAAAATATTTTAGCCGTCACTGAAGACCCTAGGCGCGTTTTCAACGCGGATGAAAGTGCGTTTTTTCTCCAGCCAAAAGGGGAAAAAGTCCTTGCTAAGAAGGGAGAGAAATCTGTATATATTGCAGGAACAAATGATGAAAAAGAAAACTTCACGGTTCTTCTGACTGCAAACGGCCATGGAAAGTTTGCACCTCCAATGATAATTTTTAAATATGAACGAATCCCTAGCCATATAGCGCAACCCGTAAATAAGGATTGGGGTCTTGGTCGTTCCGAGAACGGATGGATGTGTGGAGCTACTTTCTACGAATATATCACAAATGTATTTGTTCCTTGGCTGGATACTAACAATATTACGAGACCTATAATACTGTTTATTGACGGACATGTCTCCCATTTAACGTATAACTTATCCCAATATTGCAAAGAAAATCAAATAGAGATCATTGTCTTATACCCTAATTCAACTCACCTTATACAACCAATGGACGTTGCGGTATTTAAACTCCTGAAACCATATTGGAAAAAATCAGTGAGGCAATTTCACATTGATAACGAAGCATCGAAATTAAGAAAAGAAAACTTTCCTAAATTATTTGAGAAAGCCCTAGCATCTGTATCCAAGGAAACTGTGCAAAATGGTTTTAAAGCATGTGGGCTTGTTCCTTTTTCCGTAGAAAATGTAAATTTTTCAAAAATTTCCATGAAGAAAGGTCCTACAGAAATAAGCAGCAATTTAAAAGATAAACAAAAATTACATGTATTGGAAGAGTTAATACCAAGAGAAACCATGACGCTTTTTAAAACTGTCAAAGAAGATGAAGAATGGAGAGGAAAAACTGAAGATACGTCATTATTCCAAATATGGCGAAAGTTAAAAATAGATATAAAAAACAAGGATATTGAACAACCAATGCAAGGAGAAGGAATCAATAAAAAAGAAAACCCTACCAGAAGCAACATTATTATACATTCAGTACAAGTTGTTAAACCTCAGGAGTCACAAACGTTACTTCAGAGTTTTGATGAAAACCTTAATCCAAATTTGAATGCCGCAGAAATTAATAATAATCAAACCCCACCACAAGAGATGCCTAGTTGTAGTTATGTTTCACAAGTCACAAATATCACTGCAGAAAGGGCAGAAAAATTGGATAGTCAAACTACAGAAAAACTTTCTATTTGCAATACACCACTTTCAAATTTCCAAAAAAATGTACCTACTCCATTTAAAAAAAGCCCTATTTTGGCCCAGTACATCAAACATTGAAAAGAAAAAAAGGAACAGAAAAAATTCCAGCTGCGATTAACATCAAAAGCTTGGCAAGAATACCATGAGAAAAAAGAGGCTGAAAAACAAATGAAACTGTTGGAAAAGGAAAATAGAGCAAAAGCTAGACAAGCTAAAAGGGAGGAGAAAACCGATTGCAAAAGAATCGTGAAAAAAAAAGAGAAAGATTTCATATGAGACTAGCGATGATGAAGAAGAATGGATAGAAAGTGGAGACAGTTTAGACGACGTGTCAGAAATGGGGATTGATGATGACGAATCTTTACATAGCTACTACTTACCGAAGATAAAGCCCAATATTGGCGATTTCTTACTGGTTAAATTTCTGGGTGGAAGTCGGAAATGTATTCAATACCGGTATGTGTGCATCGTTCAGAAGAAACTTGATCAACAAGAAATAGAAGTTATGTCACTGAAATCTTTGAACGGCAGTAAAACTGTGTTTAAAATGGTGGAAAGTGATGTCTCTGTTGTAAGCGAAGAAGATATATTAGAGAAATTACCACAACCTGTAACACAAAATGTGGGAGATAGACTTACCAAGTATGTTTTTACAAGAAGCATCAATATTTTTGAAAGCTGATAGGTTTTAGGTTTACATTTTTGATAAATTTTTGTTTATGATTACACAATGTAATAATAAAGTTCTTTTTTTCTAAATTGTGTCGATTATTGGTTTGACGATTATTGGGGTGTCGATTATTGGTGTGTCGATAACTGGTTTCGGGTGTTGATAAATGGGTTAGGGATGTCGATTACTGGATCGATTAAATTACATTGAAATGTCATAAGACTTCCTAACAGTGTCAATTACTGGTGCCTTTACGTTATGTAAACACATTCGGAAAGTTTTACTTTCATATTTCAATCTGTTCAAAAGTTTTAGAACACACTGTACATGCGTTTCCATGTATTTTATAAAAACAGTGTGCATAAAAATGGCAGTTGAGATTAGTGGCAGTAGTTAGTAAAGCAAAACGGTCAGAGGCAGTTAATAGTTCCGATTAGATCAGTAGTTTGTGATCAGAGTTTACTATCATTAAATAGTTATGGATCTATTAATTTTGAATGAGCAAGAAGGAAGATAAGAATAATTATAAATACACCTCTTAGTTACCAACGACAAGTAAGGAAGTAGACTAATGCAAAATCTGAGAAGTCGATAGACGAAGGTTTATTGCAAACCATAATTATATAGAAACTTCCATTTCGATTTTGTATAACTGTCCCTTTAAATTTTAGAAAACCTTTATTGAATTTGGACTGGTGATGTTTAATCAAATGCAATGTAAACTAGATAATTTTGGAACCCATGTAGTCCTCCGATCTTTCATAATGAATGAAATCTGTATCAATGGTTACATAATTGAACAGTATACTGGCAAAAGTTGATTTATAAAAAAATTGCAAGTATCAGTATTACGATTACTCCTGTATTTCGGTTTCGCTCCAATAAGTATAAAGAAAATTACGTAGAGTTTTGAAATAAGAATTTACACAAGCAGCGATGAACAAAAGCAATGTAAGTCACAGCATATACACAAATATCGAAAAATAATAGCAACCGAAACATGATTTAGAATTGTTACAGTTTAAATTTATTTTATTTTACTTATAGAGTTGTTTTGTTAAATGATTATAAACTCTTATAACATAACCTTTGTTATTTCATAAATAATAAACAAATATTTCGATTAATGATTGAATTGGAAGATGCTCGCCTAATCGGATGAGTACGATGACGTTTACTACGCTAACTACTGACATATACAAATCACATTACTTTTGTGTATTACAGAATTTACTCCATTACATAATAATAATGAAGTTTATTTTGCGAAAAATGCCACAATTTACACATAACATTATGGGTCATGTCTTTACATAAACAAATTAATGAATTACCTAAAATGTTAAAAACATTTGAGTGATTAATTTTTGCTTTTCAAATATATACAATTTCTAAAATAATTGGAAAAGTGTCAAGGTTTTAGAGTTACAAAAGTGGTGACATCTATGCTCAATTATGTGAACTATGATGGAATTCATTATTATGTAATAGAATGAGAACGTTTTGTTAACTATTTAAGGAATGCGTCATACGTCGCATTATGCAGGATTTTTATTCATGCTAAGATTAATAATCATTACAATTAGGACCCACTTTTTTTTTATTAAATAAAAATTCGCTATAAATCCTAATTTTTCATTTTTGCACTTACCAACTTGTTCTCTTCTAGCTGCAGTACCAAGTCCTTATAAGAAATTCTTAATCAATGAGTTACAAGTATTTGGAATGTTTGAATACTGACGTTTCCACAAATTTTATGCCAGATTGATGGTTTCCATAAGCGTTTGTTGATATTGTGATCTATCATCTACACAGGTTGATAATTTCTGCTTCTGTAACTAATCGGTTTCTGTTGAAACTACACCAAGCTAAATGAAACAGAAATTATCGTTCTGAAAATGGCTTCTGTGTGGAATCACTGACAGTAAAAAGGAAAATTTGTAGCAAGACCCAAAAGGAAACAAATACAAAAAACTAAACAAAGAATGGACGCTTTGTAACTAGTGCAATTCCGATGCATTAAGAAATTAAAAATTTTAAATAACAATGTGATAATTGGGAATTATGAGGAAGAAAATAATTCATTACGGTTACTATATTTCCTGTGAGCCAATTTGTTTAATTAGGTAAAATAATTCTTAATAAATCAATCCATGATTATATACATTTCCGTTGTAGATCGAATTTTGTAAGTAACTCAAATAATTCTAATCAAATTAATCATTATCATGCTTAATGATAATATTGTTATTTAATATTATGGAAATAAAACGAATTCTGGTTTAATTTTATTGGTTTATTAAATGTATTATCATTATTTACGATTATCATCAGTTCATCACCATAATTTTTATTAAATATAATTACCATGGTAACTACACTTACAATATTATTAGGAATAATAATCTTACGATTATAATTTTTCGTTTTAATTAATGATTTCTGATCATTATGAGGATGATTATTGTCATGATTAGATATTACTTTTCATTTGTAAATCAAATAATTTGTACTAAATTAATCCATATTATTATGATTTTATAATTACCATTATGATTATGCTTATTAATATTATGATTATTATAATTATATATGATGCAGATAAAATTTTATATAAGGAAGTAAATTAATCAATATTACGCTTATTGTTATTAACACATTTATACAGTGTGGTGATTTAATATGGAAACTTGGAAATATTAATTTCTGTGATAATTTTCCGAAAAAATCCTAAGACACGTCGATTTTTATTTTTTAATGCACACATTTTGACTCATCAGAAACTTTTTCTCGCCATATTTAAAAGAGCTATGACGTCATCGCAACTTTTTTTAAATAGCAACCATATGTTTTTAATCATATTTGGATAGGCGGTGAAATTTTAAAAATGACGATGTGTAAAGGTATTGCAATAAACTGCAATAAAAAAACGACATCTTATGATATCAGCAAGACGGGGCACCTGCACACTATGATTTATTGGTCCGCAATTATTTATTAAAGTATTATTTAAACGACAAACAGATGAATTGGGATTTTATTGAATGGCCTTCGCGATCACCAGATCTTACCCATTGGATTTCTTTTTATAGGGTTATCTTAAAAGCAAAGTGTTTGTGAATACGCCTCATACTCTCGAGGACTTTAAACAACGAATACGTGCCGAAATTCGGGCAATGCACTTTACTAGTAACTCAATGATTGCTATTTCTATTTCATGATTATTGTTTTCTTCACAAATAAAACAATATGATATACTTGCTCTCAACGAATAAAAACTTTTTGTGAAAATATGTATACGGCAGATTTTGAGTACGGTTTGAATTTTATAGTATAACAAATAAAAATATATCGATTGGAATTTGAACATTAAAACGGTAAGTTTGCACCACGGTCTAACTCAGCAAGGTACATTACTTACGAAGCTTACTGTAGGTCGAGAACTCATTTTATCAGGTTGTGAGGGAGGCAGAGATATGTCCGTAGCTATACTCAGCATTCGTTAGGCGCCACTCAATTTTATAGGTTAAATAACTAAAATACAACAAAAATTGAGAAAGTTGTACATTAATACCACAGCTAATCTGCAGAACACTAAACATCTGTATTTATTTGTATATTTAATAAAACAAAATAATATCCGATCAATTTCAGCATAAAACCAACTAAAACAGTACTTCTCGTAAAGCTTTATAATATTAACTAATTACCAATTCAACACAACTATACAAACATATAACCTATCTATACATAGAATTCAAAATGAAAGATTATCTACACTGTATACCTTTAATAATAACATCTACATGTCAACAAACATTACAGTTACAAGGTTATGCAAGTCAGCCGTTTGTTTTCATTACAACCGTATCAACACAACACTATACGGACTTTTTATCCACTTAAAACGTACTTTGCACTAAAAAGATACGTAAATTGAGAAAGTTGTACATTAATACCACAGCTAATCTGCAGAACACTAAACAGCTGTATTTATTTGTATATTTAATAAAACAAAATAATATCCGATCAATTTCAGCATAAAACCAACTAAAACAGTACTTCTCGTAAAGCTTTATAATATTAACTAATTACCAATTCAACACAACTATACAAACATATAACCTATCTATACATAGAATTCAAAATGAAAGATTATCTACACTGTATACCTTTAATAATAACATCTACATGTCAACAAACATTACAGTTACAAGGTTATGCAAGTCAGACGTTTGTTTTCATTACAACCGTATCAAAACAACACTATACGGACTTTTTATCCACTTAAAACGTACTTTGCACTAAAAAGATACGTACTTTACTTTACTTTACTTTACATTTTCTTACACTCAAAATAAATGTGTTAACTTTATTTTGAAACGAACTGCAGTTTGAGAACATCATTTCCTATCAATATGATAAACATACAGTAGGATAAGCTAATTATAGTGCATTTCACGAGTAATTAGACCTCTGCAATATAGCCGCCATTTAAACTTGTCACCAAATAAAGCGCGGGAGCACTCATTGGCGTAGTACCTTTTGTCGTATAAAAAAAACTGAAAAACTTATTTGAATAAATTGATTATTAATAAATTCGCCATCACCATGCTCACCTAGTATTATTATTATATACTATTTTAACTATTTTAATACAAATTTAAAAAAAAAATGAACAAGTATGTAGTAAATTATTTTTTTATTAATAATTATTGCGTAATTAAAAATCGCAGAATTATAAACATTTAAAATAAATTGTCTATCCACTGTAATAATAACAGTTAAAATATGACAATTAAGAAAATTACACAATCACTACAACCGTTACAAATTATTGTTTACAGTATAATGGCAAAATGGAAAATTGATTCCACATTTATAAGCAAAGCAAGCGGTCATTAATGATTTCTAATTCACATTATGCTAATGGAGTAATTTGCAATTTCAACATTAATTACGAATTAGTAATGGTAAATTTTCAGAAATTCTTAACAATAATGATATTTGTTTGGAGCATTCTTTTATTTTAACGATGTTTATTTCTTACAATAATTAATTTAATTGAAAAATTTTCAATTTTACTAACCTAAGTTACCTCTCCGCGTGATATGCTACTGAGTTGACAAATAATATTTTAAGACGTTTGAAGGTGGTATTTGTTATTATATTTGTCTTTTGCTATTATAATGTTGTAGGAAAGGATGGAAAATGCGGTTCAGAGTAGACAACTGAAATACCCCTTTCATTACAATGTTACACTTATAGCATTTTAGTTATTTTATAATTGGATGTTGTTCATAGTGGAATGGCAGCCATATTATAGAGGTCTAATTATTCGTGAAATGCACTTTACCAATTGTCTTCATTAACGTACAAATAAACGAAATGGAGACCAGGCTACGAAAGCAGGCTTGGACAACGAAAACAGACATACCCACAGCATGCGTTATTGATACAAAACAAAGGTATCGCCATTTTTAATTCTTCAAGATAAAATTGAATTACCATGAACGCCATTTTATGTATTTATATTCATGACGTCATCGACTACCATTTCCTATACAATCAATTACGATACGAAATTCATTTTCTTAATACCGGGGCTGTCCCTTGTACAAGGGAGTAATACTCAAAAATTATAACGTACTGGATGGAAGGTAAAACGAACGGAAATTAACTAAGTTGCGTTGCGCAAAGAACAACAGAATTGATGTGGCGAAGATAGCCATTACAGACGATAACAATACATCCTCGGGCATTCGTAATTATGGACACTAAAGGAAAAATATCGACACGTACCAAAATGTAATTATTGAAAGAAAAAAGAATGCTTACAAATACCAACGAAATGTAAATATATTTATCAATAATAACACAAATTCAAAACTTAAATTAAGGTAACGATAGCCAAGAATTGGAACGTTACAATAAAGTTTTTTTATTAACAGTATTTTAACATAATTTTATTGTATCACCGCACATTAACCAAGTATTGAAAAAACCGTTATAAATATTTTAATCCATATTATACTCAATTGTAACAATTATTATCACTACGATTATAATAATTATCATCATAATTCATATACCGAGTGTAAATCAAATGCGAGCCACCCCTGCAAGTTTTGAACGGGTCGTTAGATTTTGTTCAAGTTTTGATGGGTTACGTTAGAGCCAGTTTGGGATTCTTTTACATAAAAAAAACAATATGACCGACTTCCGGTTTCAACGGAAATGGGACAAAAGCTGAAATTTAAATGGAACAACCTGTATATTTTTACACGTTTGGATTCTACGGCTTCAAATACATACAGTTCATCTGTCAAATGTCAACTCAAACGCCATTTTACTTTGACAAAGTCGGCTTCAGGAGCATGATGTGTTAATAAAAATTGGAAAATTAAAAATTACTGCTTTATTTAGGAACTAACTTAATTACTATGCATATCGTTTTACTAGTACTTGAAAGAGCTATTTAATATATAGGGTGGCCCACGTATGTTTCTATTGGGAACAGTGAGTTTTAGTTAAAAAACCGTAATTTTTAAATTTGATCGTTAACAAACTTCACAAAAATTAATTATTAGGAAAAATAATATCGTGGGGGTAATTGTACGTCAATTATCTATAAATTAGATGACGTCATACTGATCTAAAATTAAAAATAAAAAAAAAATTAAATTAAAATGGCGTCTGAGTTGACATTTGACAGATGAACTGTATGTATTTGAAGCCCTAGAATCCAAATATGTAAAAATATACAGGGTGTTCCATTAAAAATTTCAGCTTTTGCGTCACTTCCGGTAAAACCGGAAGTCGGCCATATGGTCTTTTTATGTAAAAAATCCCAAACTGGCACAAACATAATCCACCAAAATTTTTACCCGGTATTTATAGTCTTGATTTATATTTTACATTTTTGTCAAATTGTTTAATTCAAATTAATTACATTTGATATGACTGTTATAATTATATTCTTATTGTTAGTCAAATTTAATAATAATTTTTACAAAAATAATTATTATATTTATAATCTAATGTTATTCGTATTAGTATTATTATCACTATTGCAATAAGGTATTATTAGAATTATGACGTCTCCAGTGAATCGGATATAATAATTAACTAAAATAATTTTGTTGGTTAAATTATTCGATATTATGGTAATCACAATTCATATGATTGTTATAAATATTTATTTTCTTGTTGTAAGTCAAATTTACTTAAAAAATTAAAACTACATTTATGATATTGCTATCCTGATAAGTATTATGCAGATTGTGATTATACATTATAATTATAAATGATGTCTGTTGTGGGCCAAGTACAATCATTTTCATTACCGTAACTAATATGATCATTATTATGGTTAAATATTATATTTTGTTTTTATAGTGGTTCAAAACTTTTAATTAATTAAAAAAATATTTTATATTAATCAGTATTGATACTATTTCCTTCAAGAAGCACTTACTATGGTAAAAATAACGCTTGGACCGTTGATGGAAAAATTCTGGTGAAAAAGTCTGATAACTCAATTGCTGTTGCTACTAACTTGAGTGAACTGTAAGTGTATTGGTGTTAAATGGATAAGTTTCTCGAACTAACATCTCTGTGTTTTTCATAGGATGTGATATCAGAATTGTATTTAATTATAATGGTATAATTTTGTTTTTTAGGTATATTTTTATTGCACATTGCATTTTGCAATGTAATTAACAGTTATTTTGATTTATAGTTTAAAAGGTTAACGTTCTTTCATTTACAATCTTTAGAGTTTACATCAATTCATTTTATTACTTCCACATCCAACGCTAAAAAAATTTTGCTCAATCTCTTTAAAATGTTGGAAAACGTCCAAAAACAAACTTTGAGCAAAAATATCTTGTGTGTGTGTATGTGTGTGTGTGTGTACTCTATAACTTTCGATGGACATCTATATGTTTTTTTATGTAAAATTACTTTCTCCGTCATAAACTTGACCCACAGAAACGAAAAGTGTTGATCATAAGAAACATAGGAAAAAAAATCTGTCGACAGCGCCCCTACAATATGCAGTATGGCTTGTAAACTGATATTATTCAACTTCGTCCAAAGTGGATGTCATTTATGAAATATACCCAGTATTAAAAATATGTTTTATAACTTTAAAGAGCTATAACTTCTTCAGGAAGCACATTTGGTTTAATCGATCCCATTTGACCTAAGGAAGTTGTAGTTAAACTGTGGGACACCCTGTATATTTAAAGTAAATAATAATTGACCCAACTCGGGCCAGCCTGAATTCTAGCACGCTCGTTGACTGCATTTTTGTTACGAACGGAATTACTATAAAATCTGGAGTTAGGGAAGTACCTTTCAACGTCGACCACCGTTTAATTTACTGTGTTCTTGACTGTCTGAATTCATCTAAAATCGAAAAATACGTATCTTATAGGAATATAATGTGCAACTTCTTTGTAAAAAGTACCCTCTTGAAGGTTGTAGGTAGCGGACCGTGAAAATTTTATTACAGTAATACACGTCTGTCAAATCGCCATTGTTACCGCGATAGAAAAGATAATTAGTAGATTTTTGATATCTTTGTAATACGTCGTAATTTGCTAATGTTTTCGGAATATTTTATTTTATGTATTTTTATGTAAAAAAATGTGGGAATGTTTGTAAATGATATTTGTGTAAAGGTTGAACAGAAATAGAAAACATATATTAGGGTAGAAAAACAGGTGTTCTGACAAAACTGGCGTGACGAATTACTCAAAATTTCTATACGCGCGCTCTTGATGTAAAAATGTCATTGATTTAATAATTAATTACGGCTGAACATAGCACAAATCCAAAGGGATCTTTGTTTGGTACGTTGAAACTTGAGACCTAAAACCGCGTTTGTTACGGACGAATGCATACTTTTAAAATTAAGATGTTCTATAATTTATATGAAACAGTTCCAACGTAAGTTTTTTTTTTTTTATTACTTTTGAAAAACGAGGGTGGTTTTTCGGGAGTAGATATGATTAGTTTTGAAATCGCAGGGAAAGAGCAGTTGCTGTTGAAATGTTGATCGAGCCGGATTGCTTTTATGGTTTTAAATAGAAACACTCGTTGTAAATCGTTCGTTCAGTCCATAAATATTTCGTCGTGTACCTTTTAGCAAAACTAAAACGCTAATTCGTTATTTTCTTTTTGTGTATGTTTTAATGTAAATTTTTCCAAAAAATTATCTGTAATTAATCGTCGCGGCGCCGAGTTTTCAACCGCGTATCTTTACTCATTGTGTTGGTGGTAGTGTTTAACTAAAAGGAATAAATTCAAGTGTAAGTACGTATTTTTATATAAATGAAAGCTCGCAGCAAATCATTTTACAAGCCTACGTAACGTATTAAAAATCAAACATTGCCTTGCAAAGGTATCTCATTCGCACGCGGGCTCAGTAAGCGGAAATCTGCTAAAATAAGACAGCACAGGGCTCTCTCTCTCTCTTTCTTGTATTTGGGTGAATTAACATTGTTGTTTGTTGTTTATATTTACATTTGTGTAGACGTGGGCGTGGGATACTGCTCGGTTATTAATTGTAAGGGGCGCTGTATTTTTCTAACGTACTCAACCTTATATATCGGTCATGATGTTATGATCTACTTACCCTTATAAGACTTTGTTAATGAGTTTTTTGCCAGTTTGTTAAGTAGAATTGTTCGCCTGCGAACTAATGTGTTTTATATGTACCTTATTGTAATTTTACGTATGTATTTTGTGCTTTAGTAGTCACTAAACAATTGTGTACGTGTAAACTCTTTGTCTATTTTCTTTTGTCCTTACCTTTACCTTACTATCACCTGTGCAATTTTACCGTTGTTGTATGTGAACAGTAATTTGCCTTATTGGCATGATTGGTTTTAAAGGGCCAGATGTTTGGTATTACGATTTTTATTCTGATCATTTATGACACAATTATGGGTGTGACTACATGGGTTTTTTATTGTTGTTATGTGTAACTAAACTTCTTTTTATTCATCTTTCTCTTAATGTTATAATTTTGTACTCACTTTAACCTGATTTAATGGTGTTTTGTTATATATTTAACCCTTTCATTGTTTTTTTTTTTGTTATTTGATTTATTAATGTACTTGTGCCATTCCTTATTTATGTATAACGTTCGTTTTATTGGTAGTTCTTTTCCACAATAGTACATTAATGGATTGAACCACCACTGCGCAAAGCTCGTTAATTTTAATTTGAGTAGTTTCATTGTTTACCTGCCCCACATGATGCAACACTTAACCTCGTCCAGCCTATCTCAGTCAACTAGCACTACGTACCTATCACTAGACGGACAATTCGTTTGATCAGATTTGAGGTTTGCGAGTAATTAAATATCAGACTTGTAAATAAATTCTAATATTGTAATTATTGCCAGTAAAGTTAAGATAAATCCCTTAGCGATTGTTTTGTTCTTGAATTTGCATTATTGCAAATAAGTTCAAAGTACACTTTTCAAGATAGGGTACCTGGGGGACGCTACAAGGTCATTATGACCTAAGACCGGTTAGTATTTTACCGACTTTGTCGAAAGTTATGGAAAAAATTGCGTATTCCCAAATATTACTTTACATTTTGTCAAACAAAATTTTACCTTACCGCCAAATATTATTCCACTGCTACGGCGCTTATTGATATTGTTAACAAAATTCTTTCTGCAGCCGATCAATCACAGGTAACTGTTCTGCTATCTATTGACTATTCCAAGGCATTTGATAGTATTGATCACCAACTATTGATTGCCAAGTTACATTAATATGGTTTCTCTGATGATGCTGTCACATGGTTTAGATCTTATTTATTGAATAGGCTCCAAACAGTTAAAGCATCATTCAACTCTAGCATAACATTCACAAATACCTGACCATTTCTATGTATATGTATATATATATGTGTATATATATATATATATATATATATATATATATATATATATATATTTAAATAAGACATTTTTCTTTAAAACTTGTGTAAATAAACGTAAAAATTAATTCAACGTTTCGGGAACGTCCTTTGTTCCCTTTGTCAAGAATTTATTTGACAAATAAATTCTTGCTAATGATACCTTACTTGCTTTATTCTTTTCATCCATGTAGAATTTATTCTGTATTAGAAATTAATGAAGAACTGCAAGAGTTAGTTAAACGGTCAAAGAACAACGCTTTACAAATAAGTTCTTCTAAATCCTCATCACTATTGTAAAGTTCTCGTGTGACTACATCTTTGGCTCGCAATTATTAGTAAACCAACTTGTATTTCAACATTCTCCACTTGATCTAACTCCAGTGTGCAGTTGTTTAGGAGTGATTCTTGACAGTAACTTAAATTTTACTAACCATATCAACAAGCTAACTCTCGCGGCTTACTCAAAGCTTAAGTGTCTGTATCGGTTCAAATATGTACTTCCGTCAAATGTTGATTATGGATCCATTAGTTTTGTCTAAAATTGACTATTGTGATACTGTTTATGCTCAAACAGTACAAATAGTTACATATTGCAAACGATACAGAAGTTATGTACTAGGATTGCATTTAATATATGGCGACGTTAACGTATTTCGTTCCAATACAAAGAGATATTAAAAATGGCACTTACACGAAAACTACATCTTGGTTGTCTGATACATAAGGTTATAAAATTGGGAGAACCTTCATATTTAAATACGAAAATCAAATTCCGTAGTAAAGATCGAGTTCTGCGAAATTCAGATCTGACTGATATGCCGAATCATTACAAAACATTATTTGAAGGTTCTTTCTTCTATGCTGCACCATCGACGTACAATCACATCCCAAATACCTTAAAAGCGTTTGGAGTGTATGGTTCCAAAATTGATACAAAAATTATCTTATCTCTTTAATTCAAAATATTTCTCGGTTTACTTTTTTTTGTTGATTGGTTGCTGTTTTTTCGCCAACGATCCTAAAAAGGGTGTGTTAGATGATTAGTGATTATAATCGGTGTTATGAAGAATATTGTAAATTATGTATTTCGATAGTTTACAGGGTTGGGATTAACAGCAGCCGATGGCTGCGTCCATAATAAAGACACTATTATTATTATAAGGATATTATTGCTGGTGTGGGCTGAATCTTTTAATTAATCTCATGAAATCAATCAGTATGATGATCGTTATTATCATGCATGATTTTTTTTTATCATTATTGTAAATGAGATGATGATGTACTTACCCATAATAATTAATGATTATTATCCTTATTGTTTAGGATTATTATTGTTTCATGTTTTTGTAGTGGATCAAGAATCCTGATGAAGTAAAATAATTCTTACGCTAATAAATTTTGATGATTATTCTGCTTTGAGTTGGCTTTATTTAATTAAGCAAAATAATTCCTATTAAATCAATCAATATTGTGCTAATGATTATTATCGTTATTTACAATTATCATCAATTCATCATCATAATTATTAAATATAATTATCATGATGATTAAGATTACAATCTTTCTAACAGTAATCCTATGATTATAATTTTTGAATTACGATAATGTGAACCAAGTTGTTTACATAAAATATTTCTTGTTTATTCAGTAATATAATAATTCTGTATTACAAGCGTGGTTGTGAATATTATTTTTGATTTCTTTCTAGCTCCAAATGATTTCATTATAGAAATGATTATGTAATAATTCTCCAATAATTTGTAATAAATTAACCCATATCATAATGATTTTATACTTACCATTATGAATGCTTATTATTATGATTATTGCAAGTATATGTTAAAGGTAACATTTTTATAACGAAGGAAATTAATCAATATTATGCTTATTGTTATTAACGCATTCATATAATAGAGTGAATATGTTTTTAAGTTTATCAATATAATCATTGTTGCTTTATCGCTATCTTATTTAAACTAATATAACAGACACAAGATTCAGTTGGTTAAATTAATTTTAATTTCACAGGTTCCGTTTTTTTAAATCTATTTTATGATTATTCTATTTTTACAGATAAGACGATATGTTATTTAATTCAACTATTATCAGTTGTATGTTAAACCAAATTCATATAATTCATATATTTATATAGTGTTAATTTTGTT
This sequence comes from Vesta saturnalis, assembly GCA_036346205.1. Lineage (NCBI taxonomy): Eukaryota > Metazoa > Arthropoda > Insecta > Coleoptera > Lampyridae > Vesta > Vesta saturnalis. Next base: position 2,104,398 of record JARFJB010002143.1, read on the forward strand.
TAATTAAATAAATTTTCATATAAAAATTACTATTATAGGCAATAATGATTATCATTCATATTATGGGAATAATTATAACATTACCAATTATTTTATGTCTCTTGTAAGGTGAGATATTTTTATTAAATTAATCAAAACTATTATGATTATTATCATTATGAAAATTATGTCAAATTTTTTAATTCGAATTAATTATAATTCGCATGACTGTTATAATTATTTTCTTATTGAGTCAAATTTAGTAATAATTTGTACAAAATTATTATATTTAAGATCTTACTGGTATTCATATTATAATTGTTATAAGTATTCGAATAACGTATAATTAGAATTATGACATATCCTGTGTACCAGATTTGATAATTAAGTAAAATAATTTTTATTAAATTAATCAATACTGTGGTAAACACAATTGATGTGACTTATAATTATTTTGTTGCAAGTCAAATTTACTTTAAAAAAATCATTTGGAAATTGCTATTCTGATCATTATGCATACTGCAATTACATATTATAATTACAACGACGTCTGTTGTGGGCCATATTTGTAAAGTACAAGCATTTTCATTACCTTAATGAATATGATGATTATCATGGCTATCATATTTTGTTTCTATGGTGGTTTGAAACTTCTAATTAAAATAATTTTTTATATTAAACAATATTGAAATGATATTGTTGTTGTGGGCTGAATTTTTTTAAATACTCTCATTAAATTAATCAGAATTATAATTAATATTATTATGACCCACGATTATTTCAAACAATATAATTGATAATTATGATGATACTTTTCTATAATAATTCAAATTATTCTGTCTCGCAGACCTGACATTAAATAAAATAGTTTTTAATGAATTAGTAATTAATATGATTATCATTACGAGTTTAGGATTATTTCATGTTTTTGGGGTGGGTCGAAAATCTGCATTAATGAATGAATGAATACTATCATAATTGGGCTTATTATCATTTATGATGTGTTATTATCATTATTTACGACTTATAATTATCGTGATGACTATGATTACAATATTAGTAGCAATAATTATCTTATTATTATAATTATTTTTGAATTACGATAGTGTGGGCCAAGTTGTTTAATACATTAGTAAAATTAGTTTTAATTTCAGAGGTTTCATTTTGAATGTATTTTTTCACATAAGACGATATGATATTTAATTAAGACTATTATCGTTGTATGTTAAACCAAAAGCGCTCTAAACGAATGAAAACTTTTCGTGAAAACATGTATATGACAGTACAGTTTGAACTTTATACAATTAGTTTAATTTTTTTTATTAACAGTATTTTAACATAATTTTATTGTATGATCGTACCTTTATCAAGTATTGAGGCACAAAACATTATAACAATAATTGATGTTATACTTAATCATAACGATTATGATTACTACAATAATAATTATCATCATAGTTCATATATTTATACAGGGTTGATTTCATTTAATTCAAAAAGTTTTCATAAAAACAATCACTATTATAACTGGCAATAATCATTATCATTAAGATTACAAATATAAATATGATGAGTATAATTATACTATATACATTGATGGAGTAAAATAATTCATATAAAATCAATATTGTGCTGATGATCACCATAATTATTAAACATAATTATAATGATGATTATGAGTGCAGTATTATTAATAATAGTAATCTAATGATTATAATTTTTTTGAATTACGATAATGTGAGCCTAATTGTCTAAGTAAAATATTTTTTGTTTAATTCAGCAATATAATAATTATTGATATTCTGAAATATGAGTGCAGTTGTGAATGTTACTTTCGATTTATTTTTAGTGCCAGACGTTTTTATTAATGATTAATGATCATTAAGAAGATGATTATTATCATAATTATATATTACTTTTCATTCATAAATCCATTAATTTGCGCTAAATTAAACCATTATGATGGCTTATTATCATTATGAATATTATATAGGTTTTGTTTTTTTAAATCTATGTTATTATTTTTTTTACAGATAAGGCGATATGTTACTTAATTAGACTATTATCAGTTGTATGTTACAGCAAATGTGCTCTAAATGAACGAAAACTTTTCGTGAAATCATGTATAGGACAAATTTTGGATTAACAGTATTTTAACATAATTTCATAATTAGGTAACGAGTCAAAAACGTTATTTAATTAACTAATATCTTGCAATTAACACAAATATTATAAAAAAGAAAGCAAGTTAAGTCTGTTAAACTTAGTTCAACCAAATGTATTTACGGAGACAATGAATATTAAAACGTAATTTTAATATGATTAATACTTTTTAAGTAAATTAATTTTAATATAAATAATCTACTATGATCAAAGTGATGATTATAATTGTTATTCCAATATTTCTGATACAGATCAAATTTGTTAATTATTAAATTAAATATTTTAATAGAATCGTTTTGCCAATATTGTAATTTCGACTTGGACCAGAATAGACCGGGACGATAAAACATACTCCATATATTTTAAACTTAAAAACATATTCGATATTAGTGTGTATGCTTTGCTTTAAGTGACAGAAACTGTTAAGTTTCATGAGCAGCGTTTTTTTTTGTATAAGACTATAAGAGTCCTGTGCCTCGTAGATGTTATTTTATGATATTAAAACGTAATTTTAAGATGATTAATACAATTATAACTTTTTAAGTAAATTAATTTTAATATAAATAATCTACTATAATCAAAGTGATGATTATAAGTGTTATTCCAATATTTCTGATTCGGATCAAATTTGTTAATTATTAAATTAAATATTTTAATAAAATCGTTTTGCCAATATTGTAATTTCACTTGAACCAGAGTAGACCGGGATGATAAAACACTCCATATATTTTAAACTTGAAAACATATTCAATATTATTGTGTATGCTTTGCTTTAAGCAACAGAAACTGTTCACTTTCGTGAGCGGCGTTTTTTTTGTATAAGACTGTGCCTGGTAGATGTTATTGTATGATAAGTATATCTTAATATGCCTTTTTGCTAATATCTATGTTATTATGCGGACTCATTTATAAAATAAACGTACTCGTATTTGGAAATATAATTATTTTACAGACCTTTAATCAAAGATAAAAAAATGGCATACAGGGTACTGGGCAAGCACGAGCGACTTTACCTTATCACCTTAATAATGAACTCTTCCCTTGTTAATCTTGCAGAAACAAGCAAGCACAACAAAAAATGGCGGTTTTTTAACTTTCTAGATTAATCAAATTTTATAATGATTAACCCTAATTCAGAACAGAAGGACACCTAATTGTGTACTTAATTAAAAAATGAGCACTTTTCAAATGACCCACGTTGAGTAAAATAGGTCGTCAAATTTAAAAAATGTAAAAATGAAATTTTTGTTTTTAGTAAGGTGTAATTGATGTAAAACGTCTCTTTACCTGTGGTATGTACTTTCTACATTTAATGTCAATTTACATGAGATACCTTAATATACACTTAGAACGATACTATAGCAACTAGAACCAAACATAGACGATAAAAGACATTTAATCCGCAAAAAAAAATGGTAAACTGCATATCGTGGGACATGCATATTGCAAGGAATGTGTTAAAGCTAATACAAATACAACATAGGCGGTAAATATCACTTACCAATTCTATTTAACCCACAAGATTTTACAATAATTTAGTCAGTGGGTAAAAAATATGAATATTGTTTGTTGATCGTAAAGCACCTGCTAACAAGATTCTTGTAAAATCTTGTAGTTTATATAGAATTACTTAGCAAGCACACAGGGTCTATACAGGGTCTGGAGATACTTAACATGTTAAAATTGCATGTATATGATTCAGTTACAATTCGTTCACCAATTTGCATTACAAAGAAATATTAACATAATACTTCTCTCAGACTAGCTAATGCACCTTTACGCAAATTGGAATAAAGCAACATCTTATAACTAATTTAGTTAACACATCCATTGTCATGTCATTGCTTAAAACATTAAGTAAAACGTAATACAAACTGCTTTTCATCAGATTGCAAAGATACAAATGGCATTAAATGTGTTAATACATCATGAAAAAAAAATCTTACCTATTTTTAAATCCAATCGTATTGCACCACCAATTCAATTTTCCGCTATCTTCTAGGGCCCTCATAACATTCTTATCTATTAAATCCCTAACTAAAAATTCTTGAAAATCAATATCGTACTCATCAAAATCGGGTAAAAAAAAGTTAGTTTCAGGTATATTCATATACTGTTCATCTAAGTGATTGAAACGTTCACTATCAAAATCGTTTGCAAGAGCATCACGTGCACGGTACACCAAAACTTCATTATCCGCAGCTTCTGATATGCCACGAGATAGTTTTTTAGCTAAAAATTAATATTTACAACATTCTCTGTTTAAGTATAATTAATACCTTCGTTTAAATTAGCTGCAAGTTCACCCTTATCTGAATTACTCCATTTCAAAAGTGCAAGAGAGAGATCCCAATTCGTTAGCTTTAAAACCAAATGAGCTGTTTTAGTGTCACATCCTGTCTTTTCCATAAACTGCTTGATAATATTTGCTTCCATTCTCTAAAATGTTTATTAATTTATGTTTCATTTGTAAATCTAGAGTTAACTTACATTTCTGTTTGGTGAATTTGGACCATAACCACAAACTCAAAACTTTATTTAAAAAATACGACTTTAACTAATACTGACAACTATTCATATTATTGTAAAAACAACATTAAACATTAATTGGATTGAAATAAAAGTATGACAATTAATGTATATTCTATTATTAGTAGCAAAACTAAATTTTCATATTTGGCGTTGCCAAAACACCTACACTCAACTCGAATGTTTTGCAACTGAATCTGGAACACGCATGCGTAGCGCGCAGTTCTATACCGGCAGTTACTCTTCTGCGTCTATCGGTAATATTAGGAGGGGGGACTTGTGTTTATGTAACCAATAGATGGCACAACCTTAATTACTGCAAACATTATTAATCAATGACTAATAATTATAATAATGGTTAATGATTAAAATATTGACATTGTATTTTGCAACCCACCTTATTTCAAGTTTAAATTATCTGATTTGAATAAAATAATTTAAATTTAGAAAAAAGGATTTTATATACGATTGCGCTTATAATATCAAAACTTATCTCAATTCAATCTGCACGTGTTCTTTACTTCTTATCGCCTTAGCACTCGCAGCATATCATATTACATTATTATCGCAGTTGTTTTGTTCAAAAAAAGAAAAGATCTCGCAAATGTCAGACAAAATTAAATCTACCTACACGAAAGGAATAAAAAAATAATGATCATGTATCAAATTATTGATTATAGGTAGGGATTTAGGTATAACAAAAAGGCGATGTATTTAATTATTTATACGTTTACAATAAAAATGACTTGGAGCATAATCTGGTAATAAATTATAAACAGCCGCATTGCAAAGGTGCACAAAGAAACCATTATTCATTTCAGAAATGTAAACTGATAATCTCAATAAAATAATTTAGAAAGCAATTTTATCCAAAAATAATATGTATAAATATAAAAATAAGTACTGTTTAAAACCATTGCAATGATTAAATCTATTTTCCCCGTAATTAACAAAGATTAAGGCTTTTAAGTTTTTTTTTATTTATCATATGTGACGGTTGAGTTGAAAGAAAGTAAAGGATAGGTAAGTATAAAAATATTAACTTATGATCATAATATTACTAACCATAATATATGTACACAAAAGAAAACGTTAAGGTATAACTATTACAAATAGATGAATACAAAATATTTTAAAATATACAGATTTCTAAAAAAAAAAGAAAATTCGCCCATCTCAGGAAGTTGTACAGCAAGACAAAGTTCTTGGATAAACGAAATTTTTGGCACGGTTATCACCTGTTAGAGCAAATAGCCTAGTGCCAATTCATATAAGAAAAGAAACAGTCTCATTGTTATAAGGATAAAAAGTTTCAATGCTAAAGCTACGTATATAGAGTCTGTGCATATTTCTCATGTGTGTTAAGTTAGAACTGCCATTGCAAAAAAAAACAAAGAATGTTAAGTTGTGCTACGTTTGTGCCACGTTCTCTTCCACAAACGAATCGCCTATCTCCAAAAAAACAAAGCGGTAAATTAAAAAAATCTTTCTATGCCGGCGTTTCGTTTTTTAAAAAAAACCTAAATTGTGCTTGGCAATTAGCTAGAGGTAAGTGGCCTAATTGTGGGTAATTTTTTTAATTCAATTGTTATGGACGAAAACAGCAAGTTGTAATTAATTGTTTGTACCTAAAATATGCTATTACCTCAATGGAAACACTTGATGCACACTAAAATATTTATTTCAACCTTAAACGACGTACGAAATAGGCAAAAGTAAAAAATGGCACCTTTTCATGCTAAAAAAATAGGTTCCTGGAATTGGATATCCCATCCAAAATTAGGAAACTATTTTTTTTAGCAAAAACCACATACTTAAGCTTTGTTTTTGTCACAGCGCAATTTTTATGTGACCAACTGAAGGAAATTGATCATTGTACCCAGGCTTATCCGTGTTGGTCCAGTGCAAAAAAATACATTCTGCGTCACTCTCTTGATCGGCATCCATATCTGAGTCATCATCATAAAAAAGATATACCGAGAAGTCCGAGGAATCATCTTCTTCTTCTACTTTCTTTGCCTCTTTACTTTTGCCCATCGTCTTCTTAGTTTTACTTAAAACTTTTAATTTCAACAACTGTTATTTTTAAGTAATTCTTCTCTTTGCTTCTTTTTAATGCTAGCTTCCAACTGGTCTTTGTAGACCGTACTGTAAATGACGCCACAGAACCGGCGGGGGTTCAATACTAGACAGTTGAATTGAGGTAATGGTGTGGTCCGGTTCAGATGGCAGAGTGTTATCAGAAGTGTGTTGTCGAGGCTAAATTCTTTCTCTTTGTTTTTGTAGAAGAAAATCTGTTTCTAAGAATATATTCCTGCTTTGCAAAACCCATTGGCTGATATATCAGCAGTCGCATATTTCTCATAAGTAGAGCAGAATAATGTGCGTATTTGAAAGGGATTTACATTTCTGGAAAGGTTATTCTTTAATCAATTTTGGATTTATCTTTAATGGAAACATAAAGGACAAATCTAACAGTTGGATTCTATGTGAAGTAGGGGGTCGAATGCATATGATAGAAACATAATTTTTTTAAGCTAAGCCCATAACGTCCAGATTTCGTGTATAACTATAATGGCCGTCAATAATACGTAACACGGGATCTTCTTCTGGAGGTTTTACGTGGTTGATATAATATTGCATCCATCCCGTAAAGATGTGGCTCTGTATCCATCCTGAAGGGCGACACTCAAAGATTGACCCAGCCGGAGCTTCGTCTAACAGCTCGTCCATCAGATTTTTGCGTGGAAATACAAACAACGGAGGTACGAATCATCCGGCAGTATTAATGGATGTAACTACGGTTACTAATGCTCCTCTTTCTACAGCATCCACAGCTCCTAGTTTTTTTTCAGGGTGATGACATTAACAATTTTGGATATACAGAAATGATACCGATTTCGTTAGCGTTATAGACTCTTAAGGGGTTCAAATTTATTTTTCCACAGTTGGTTGCAGAATCTCAAGAAAACGGTTGATAATTTCATGGGTTAAACCATTAATTCTATTTTTAGAAATCCCCTGCGTAGATTGGAATGACGACTGAAGAAAGTTTGGAGCTATTTTTTAAGGCCATTACCACCCCTTCTTGAAAAAGGATGGGGAAGGTTATTTCTTCTGGCAAGCCGGCATGCTAATTTGCGAATGTCTGCAAGACCTAGACCGTACTATTTTCTGTGCAGTTCCAAACAGTACTGTACCAAGCCTTCTTCCATTTTAGGTGATAAAACTGGTTTTAGACCCATTGGTAGCGCACATTCTTCCTCTAAGGGTTTGCCACCTTTCACATATAATTCGACTGTTGATGGATACTGTGTTCCTAATTTTGGCTGTCCAGTTTTAAGGTACATTTCCCGTCGTGTATTAAGCAAACCTCATGTTTTATGATTAAAACAAAAAAATGCTTTACAGAAATGTTTGATTCAAATACTAGGGCTTATTCCACAACTATTCTAGTACATCCGTGCCAAATTTAATTATGGTACAGTCAGTAGTTACCTTTTTATGAGTTTTCAGCCGGAGAAACAAAAAACTATGTAACAAATATACCTGTAATTGTATGGTGTCACCTAGTAGTAAACGATTGAACCATATTCTTTACACAAGATTATTTTACGTTTGAAACCTTTAGTTTTGTACACTCAATTACAGACAACTGTTAATAGGTTTTGAGAAAATGCAGTATCCAAAAATAGGCAACTATACAATATTAGGCGACTTTTCTCTATTAAAGTTTTAAGAAATGTTTATTCAATTATAACGTCTATACCAATGACAGATAAATTCTGCAAGCAGTGCTGATTTGTGCTAATTGAGTACAGCGTGAAACCATCGAGACCTGTTATGAAGCTTTGTAATATTTTCAAAATTTTGCACGTTGTGCCAAGTTGTACTAGTAAAACCCAACAACTTTCTCTAATGGCAAAATTTTATCAGAGCATCGTAGTCAACTGTGCACCCAAAAATTTAGGTCTTGGCTTTATATTTCATTTATGTCACCATTTTCATATCGCTATAAGTTTTGAGAAGTAACAGATAAACGAATTCCGCGAGATGTGATGAGCTATGCTATTCTAGCACAATCAGAAGGTATCGAAACATATCTCAAAAATTGCACAATTTGCAAGAAAAATTGCAAAATGTTGGTAGCCAAAGACATTTTTTAACATTTTCAAAATTTTGAGAGTTGTAACAAGGTATGCTAGTCAAATCCGAGAACTTTCCCTAATGGCAAAATTTTATCAGACCATCGTAGTCAACTGTGCAGCTTAAAAGTTGGCCTTGATTTTATATTTGATTTATGTCACTATTTTCATATCGCCATAATTTTTTAGAAATAACAGATAAACTAATTCTGCTAGATGTGATGAGTTGTGCTATACTAGTATAATCAGAAAGTATAGAGACATATTTCCAAAATTGCACAGTTTGGAAGAAAAATTGCATAACATTTTTGGCCTAAAACATTTTTTAACATTTTCAAAATGTTGAGAGTTGTAACAAGGTGTGCTAATCAAAGCCGAGAACTTTCCCTAATGGCATAATTATGTCAGAGCATCGTAGTCAACTGTGCGTCCAGAAATTTGGGCTTGATTTTGTCTTTCATTTATGTCACCATCTTCATATCGCTATAATTATTGAGCCGTAACAGATAAACGAACTCTTCGTGATGTGCGAAGTTGTGCTAATCCAATACAACCAGAAACCGTCGAGATATGTTGCGAAAATTGCACAATTTGCAAGAAAAATTGCAAAATGTTTTCGGTCAAACAAACTTTTTGCATGTTCGATGTTTTGAGAGTTGTGTCAAGTTGTGCTAGTCAAGGCCCTAATGACTTAAAAATTATAGCGATATAAAGATAGTGAAAATCAAGATCACGTATTTGGGTGCTCAGTTAACTATGACTATCTGACATAATTTTGCTATTAGGGAAATTTGTTGGGTTTGATTTGCACAACTTGGCATAACATTCAAATTTTTGCAAACGTTAAAAAAATGTTTGGCCAAAATTTTGCAATTTTTCTTGTAAATTGTGCGATTTTAGAAATATGTATCGATAGTTCCTGATTGTACTAGATTAGTACAACTCAGCACTTATCTATTACGGCTCAAAAATTCATAACGATGTGAAAACGGTGAAATAAATGAAAGATAAAATCAAGACCAAATTATTGAGTGCACAATTGACTACGACAGTCTGCCTTTAGAAAAGTGTTGTATTTAACTGGTACAACTTGATCTTTCAAAATTTCGAAAATATAAAAAAAAGTTTTGCTAATAGTTTTTGGATGAGACCGGTTAACAGAAATCAGCACAGCTTGCATAATTGATTTATCTGTTATGGTTTTAGAAGTCATAATTGAATAAAGATTTCTTAAAATCAAAACGTTTGAATTGTTTTTCTTTTGAACGTAAAGTAATAAGGTTTTTGTCTTTGCGGCACAACAGTTAGTAGCCAAGGCTACACCCAGCACAATTTTTCTTTTTTTGAAGAACTGAAATGGCGGTGCTGTCAAAAATAATCAATTTTTTAATTTTCCGCTTTGTTTTTGGAAATAGGCGATTGGTTTTTGAAGCACAACGTGGCACAAAGCTAGCACAACGCGATACAATTTGTTCTCTTTTTGGAATTATAAAATGACAGTGCTAACTTCACACATTTCTCGTGCTTCTTTGGTTGGATTTTATTTGAAGCCCCAGCGTTTATTGAAGTATATTTAAGGTATAATGACGCTAAAGTACCAACACAAGTCATATCCAAAGTAAGATATTGTTAGGCCAAGGTGCAAGAGTGTATCTGGGTGTTTGTCATCTTCCTTAGAAAGCAGTATTGTGGGGTACCTAGGTACAAGAACTTATGTAGTGTACATATAGTACTAATTGTGTACCTAGGTACTTGTTGCAGTGCAAACAAAGAAGTTTATTTAGACCTGTATCTAGATACGTTTACGACGGTACATATGCACCTGTAAGCATTAGGTACTTAAGTAGGACTTTAAACGAAATGATTCCAACTGTTTTAAAATTACCTGTTTACAAGTTGCAGTGCAAAATTCTGATTTAATTAGATATAAGGAAACTGTTGAACCGCTGAGCTGAAACTGCCGTTACCGAAGAGTTCATACCGTAATATTATATGTATACAAAGGACAAAAGTTATATTATCGTTTTTAACGTGCTTGATATCATTCTGCTTCTTGGGCAACAGAGGGATTATTTAGGAAGACAAATCTTAACTTCCAAAAACCGACAGATGTGCAATAGTCACATAAAAAGTACGAGTGCCCACCCCCCCGGGGCCATCGAATTGTGGGATGGCGAAATGTGGGATAAACATTGTAATATAATAAATAATGATGTATTTATTTCTCAACCTTAAAAAGTTCCCATTCATAACATGATAGATTTACAACTGACACCTAACGGCCGCTCTTCTCCCCACGTGAAGTTTATATAAAATCATGAACGTAAGCGCCTGTCGGGATAAGTTTGCAAGACACTTAAGTTAAGACGAATGCCACTCTGTTCATTATGCCCAGCTTCTTCATATTGTGGTCGTTCACTCTTTACTTAACGCTCAGTTTATTGAAAAGCCGTTAATAAGTAAACTCTGCTCGTTACTCCCATTTTATCCACATCTCTTTTATTAATAACGTCCACTAACCATCCTTATTTAGAATGGATATATAACTTTCTAATGGGGTATAAAAATTTAGTTTACACTTTTGTCGATTAATTTGCACTAATACTAAAGGCGCTAAGAGTTCTAGCGTTGATCTTCTAAGGTCACTTGTTTATCGTTCCATATTATTATTATAATGTTCAAACTGAACACTTGATAAATAATTTAATAATTTAACATCCGCGGTATCAGGTCTAATCTTAATGTTATTCACCAACATTTTGGACAATTACAACCTGATATTTTGTTTCTATCTGAAACACAAGTCTCCTCTGAAAGCTCCGAGTCACCCGACTTGCAATTTCCTCAATACCACCTTCACTCTAAAGAGGGTTTCTTCCTTAGAAAATAAAAATTTTGGCGTGATTTGGTTTAAACATTTTGGTCCTAATTTTGTGAAATTCTACAGTCGCCTAATGACAGTAACTTTCAAGACTTCTTCGATTACCTTAGTATGAAAGTTGACTATCTCCTGTCTCAGTTTCCATCTTGCAATATCTTAATTGTAGGCGATTTCAATGATCATAACTCTAATTGGCTTCAGTTTTCATCTACTACAAATCCCGCTGGTCATAGTGCAGAAACATTTGCTATTTCATGTGATCTCACACAAATGATTTCTGTACCCACCAGAATCCCTGATAACCCTAACCATACTCCACATCTTCTGGATCTCTTTATTACATCAAACCCTCTTGTTTATAAAACTTCCGTTCTTTCCTACCATTGTCTAATAAACTTTCGATATAAAGGAGGCGTATGTGCGTACATCAAGGACAGAATTGCTTGCAAGAGAGATTCTTCCTTAGAAAATAAAAATTTTGACGTGATTTGGTTTAAACATTCTGGTCCTAATTTTGTGAAATTCTACTGTTGCATTTATAGGTCTCCTAATGACAGCAACTTCAAGACTACTTCGATTACCTTAGTATGAAAGTTGACTATCTCCTGTCTCAGTTTCCATCTTGCGATATCTCATTTGTAGGCGATTTCAATGTTCATAACTCTAATTGCTTCAATTTTCATCTACTACAAATCCCGATGGTCTTGTTTATAAAACTTCCGTTCTTTCACCTTTAGGTCTTTCCGACCATTGTCTAATAAAAATCATTTCTACTGTACCTAATTCCACTGTTGTTCGCAAAACCGATAGAACCTTGTGGTGTTTTAAGTCAGCTCGATAGAGTGATTTACGGGATTTCTTTGCAACCTTTCCATGGTGTGCATACTGTTTTAAGTCGTCCTCTTCTTCGAACATTGCTCTTTCAGTATCTGAAGTCATCCTCATGGGAATGGAGTTATACATTCCCAAAAAACAGTACCGTATAGGTCATTAACGTTCCCAACCCTGGTTCAATAAGGCTTGTGCTGAAATCACTAAAACTAAAAAGTTGTTCGAACAACGAAAATGCAATGAACTAGCTAGATCTCCTTTAGGCAGACGTAAATTTTGGTATTTAGCTAAAGCCATTAGTAAAAACTTTGGAAAATCTTTATTTCCCCTCCTGACATCAATTGACGGATGGGTAGTTGCTGATCCTGTAGACAAAGCCAATGTTTTTGTGGATTTGTTTGCATCAAACTCGTGTCTCAATGATTCTGGAAAAGATGTGCCCCTAGTCAACTCTTCTTCATACGCTATGAAACCAATTCATTTTCGGTACAAGCTCTTGGAATCGATCATCAGTAGGCTTGATCTCAATAAGGCGAGTGGCCCAGACGGTATCCCAGCTATTGTCTTAAAGAAATGTTCCCCCGAACTAGTACCAGTCCTATCTAAGCTCTATACGTTCTATATGTCTTTTGGGGAATTCCCTTCATCATGGAAGTTAGCAAATGTTCAACCTATCCCCAAAAAAGGCGATAAGACCGATCCCTCAAACTACCGACCAATTGCCATCACTTCCATTTTGTCTAAAATCATGGAAAAAGCCATCAATCAACAACTGCTCACGTTCCTTGAAACTAACAAACTCCTTAGTGACCACCAATACGGGTTTAGGTAAAGTCGTTCAACAGGTTGATCTTCTTTCATATGTGACCCAAGTTTGGAACAATACAGTAGAGCAGTCCGGTGAAACAGTTGTAGTCGGTTTAGATATCTCAAAGGCATTTGACCAAGTTTGGCATAAGTGTTTACTTGCCAAACTCACCTAGTTTGGGTTTCTAGTTTCGTCGATAAAAGATGAATACGTGTCGCGGTTGATGGCTTTTTTTCAAAAGAAGTTAGCATTAACGCGGGCGTACCACAGGGATCCGTTATAGCGCCTACACTTTTTCTGATGTACATAAATGACCTTATTTCTTCAACAACTAACCCCATCCATTGCTTTGCTGACGATAGCACTCTTCACTGTAGTTCATCTCAGTCTACTCATACTGATAAACCACCTTCTATGTCAAATCAAGAAATTAAATCTGAAATGGCAAATTCAATCAACAAAGACATTCAACGTATTCTCGAATGGTGAAGCAATAATCTAGTTAAATTTAATGCTAACAAAACTCAGTGTTGCCTTATGTCCGCCAAAAAAGATAGATCATTTCCTGTTGTAAGTATGAATGGCTCAGTTCTTAAGTTTTCAGACTCTATTACTCTGTGGGGTATGACTGTATCTTCAAATCTCTCATGGGTTGACCATCTTCTGTCAGCTACCAAAACATCTGCTCGTAAAATAGGCTTTTTGTACAGATCTAAGCAGTACTTTACCTCTCGACAACTCCTTCTGCCCAAATTCGGCCTTAACTGGAATATAATTCTCACCTTTGGGTTAGTGCTCCCCAATACGCTCTCGATATCGTTGATCGTATTCAAAAGAGAGCGATTAGCCTTATAAATGACCCGTCCTTAACTTCTCACATACAGTCCCTTGAGCATAGAAGGATGGTTTCAGCTCTTTCTTTGTATTATCGTTATTATAACGGCTATTGTGCTGCTGAATTATATTCTTTGATACCATCTCGGGCTATCTTTGCGAGAAATACTCGGTTCGCTCATTCACATCATCAGTATGCAGTACAAATCTCCACTTGTCGTGTCAAACGGGCGCAATCCACATTTTTCTACACGGCTTCTAAACTCTGGAATGATATCTCTAGTTCCTGTTTTCCTCTCACTTATGATATGAGAAAGTTTAAGGTAGCTGTTCATAGGCATCTATTGGCAATTCATTATCCCTCTATCCATCCTCCTAAGTGTTCATGAGTGCTTTAGCACGATAGGCCTAATTTAGCCTGTTCAGGTTCATAATCATAAAAAAAAAAAAATTAAATATGACACAAAACTTTTAAGAACAGGACTAAAATTCAGATAAAGGTAGTAGAGATTGCTGTTTGGCTGAATTATCAAACGGTAGTAACTCTGACATAGAGGCGTATCACAATCATTTTCACCACCAAAAATTATTTTCACGCAAAATACATCCTTTTGTCTGAAATGTTCAGTTTAAATGTCAGTTAAACTATTCGCCTGTTCTCTCTAAAAACAGCCATTTTCAATTATGTTTTTAAAATTACTGTTTCTATGTTCTAACCCTTTTGCCGATAGTGGTACTGTTACTACTGAATAGCAGGTAATTTAAACGTGTGGGCTATATAATCGAAAATGGTTAGTGGGTCTTACGAAAAAGTGGTGTACTGAACAAAGATCATTAGTGGGGGTTTTGAGTAAAGTTGCAGATAATGTGCGTTGATCGACGTTCAGAACAAGATGGCATTTTCAATGAAGTTGGGATTATGAACCATATTGGCGAAATACTCACAAAATGAAGTTAAAGTTCAGTAATGGACGTTATGAAAAAAGTGCTAAATATAAACAATGTCTGAAAGCGACTGGTGTGAACACCATTCATATCGAGTAGCCGTTTAGAGCAGTACCCGTTGCGATTGAAGTTTTTATATCCTAAACGTGAAGATTTGTGGATTATAAGTAATAATTATGTACATACCATTTTAAAGGTAAAAGTTCTTAGATTGTGTTAAATGCATCTTTAGTTTCAAAAGAGATTTTTATTTTATTATGTTTGGATATTTTTGTTGATACTGTAATAATAAAGACTTTAAAGACGCGCACAGTAAAATGTCGTCATACCTTTAAAGCTTAAAGATCCTTGACCGAGAATTTCAATTACAAACTATGGCATTATGTATGTAATAAGGTAGTGGGGGGTAATAAAGCCCACTTAAGAAAAATACTTTATTTAAAAACCGAACAAGATTGGGTTCAATGCAATATATAAGTGAAAACTGAAACATATTTTCCTGAGGAATAATATACGTAGTAAAAAAATTCCATATAAGAAGATATATAAACTAGGTCTTATGTTCCGAATAAGCTGATAATAAGGCCCAAAACAACATGTATTTATTTTGAACATCTTGTGCATATGAACTCATCTTCATCATCAGAAGCAAAGCCTCTACATTCTTCCGTGAACCCAAATTCGACACAAACCACAAGAACGCATGCTTGGATTTTAGGTTGAGCTGATTGATCTTCCGTGTTAAACAAATCTTTAGTCACGTATTGTGTTTTGTAATTAAAAGCCTTTTTTCTTGTTATTAATATTATTATTACCATTGGGTGGCCCTTTGGAGGTCCCTGCACCGCGACCATATGTCTACTGTGTCCCCTGCGCCGCGACCGTTGATCTATTGTGTCCCCTAGATTGGTCAACCCCTTCAAAAGTCCCGTTTCTTTCATGAAGTGCAGGATCTTCGAGGGGTGTATCTTCTTTGCTTCTTCTTGTGTAATCGTATTCTTTCCAAGAAGAAGCTTTCGTGCCATCGCGAAAGCTTTAGAATGCCAGACGACGTGGTGAGGTGTTTAGTCAGCTTCACGACAACTTCTTCATAACGGGCTGTCTATCAGTTCCGTTACGTGCATATGTTTGTTCATGCGACAGTGTCCCGTGGCAATTTAGGATAGAGGCGGTAATTTTACTGTTCGGTTTCCCCAGGAAGATTTTTGAGTGGATCTGTCCTACGGTTTCCATCCAGTACCAGCAGTGATCTAGAACGAGTCCTGTCTACCTCGGCGTTCGCTGTGGTGTAAGAAATGCCACAGGCCGGTTCTGGTCCTATGCTGCTCTAGCAAGCAGGTCCGCCACCTGGTTGCCTGCAATGTCTGCATGACCAGGTGCCCACACTAGTGTCACCGTATTGGTTTCACTCAATGTGTTTAGCAATTGCATACACTCGAAGGCTAGCATCGAGTTGAATACAAATGAGTTCAGTGCTGAAATGGCGCTATAAAGATTTTCCTTTTGGAAAGTTTCTCTTCCAATAGATCTCGGCTTGAAACGGTTGTTTATGCCCCAGGTTTCCAGAGATACTGTGGCCTAGTCCATTGCTCCAGTATATTCCCTACCCGGTACCATCACTGGTTCTGATATCGTCTGTATAATAGACCATCATGTTTTGTTGGAGTTTTCTTCCCACCCCTTACGTGTGGGAATGTTGGTACCAAATAGTTTCTTAAAAAATATTGTTTTTGTTATTCTCTCAGAAGTCATACCGAGGCTGTCGGCCTTGGAGATGTCGTCGAGGATGGTAGAGTGTCCAACTCTGGACGACTTGTACTCTCCAATGATTTTCCCCTTTACCACCTCAGTCCTAATTACAAGCTGTAAAGGCGGTATGTCCAAGAGGGTCTCCATAGGTGACGTTAGGGTCGTTCTCATCGTCCCTGTTATTCCAAAGCAAGCTAGACGCTGGACCTTGATAAGTATCCCTATGCTGCTCTGGGTGTGCATCTTGTGCCACCACATCAGAGAAGCGTATGTATCTAGTGGGTCATTCTTGGAGATAGTCCCCATTTGTTTCCGAACCTTCGTCTATAATGCCATAAGAACTTAGTAGTTTTATTCGCTATGTTATTTAGGTGTGACTTGACAGTTAATCTTCGGTATAGTGTGACGCCCAAGTATTTAACTTCTTCTACTACCTGGAGATTTGCGACGTACATTGCTATGTTATTTAGCGTTGCACGCCTTTTCTCCGTGT
This sequence comes from Vesta saturnalis, assembly GCA_036346205.1. NCBI lineage: Eukaryota > Metazoa > Arthropoda > Insecta > Coleoptera > Lampyridae > Vesta > Vesta saturnalis. Next base: position 2,121,755 of record JARFJB010002143.1, read on the forward strand.
GAAGAGAAGTAGATTCGTTTTTGCCGGGTTATCCAACAACCCTTTCTCTTGACACTACTGTTCTACCAGATTTACGGCCCCTTGCATCACCACTGATACGGTTCCCTCAAATCTGTCTTGTATCACAATTGTTATGTCGTCTGCATAGCCGACTGTGTTGTATGCTGGCTCACTCAGTCTCCTCGGCAGTGCATCAACCACGGGAGACCACAGAAGGGATAATACTCGTCCCTGTGGCATCTCTGGGTGACGTGGACTACCACCAAATCGTTACTAAGTGTGGCCTGTACATTCCTTTATTTCAGCATGGTGTGTATCCATCTACTGATAGTAGGATGCACTCCGCCTAGATTTTGGTATGAAGACGACTTTGACGTCCTTCTATGCTCTAGGCACGTACCCCAGCGTAAACCTTGCCCTTAGAGTCGTGCATAGTGTGGGGATTACCAAGTCGAATCTTTGTTGTAGTAGATCAAGAAATATTCCATCTATTTCCGGGGATTTGTGTGGAAGGAAACCTTCTACCGCCCACCTCTGCAAATGGGATCCAGAACTGTTGGTTCACTTTTGTCCGTCGAAGTGAGGGGTTTTAATCGGAGAGAGATGGCTCATCCGATACGTGCCATTTGTGAACTAGGCGGCAAGAAGGACCGATCCCAAATGTTATATCGATCACTTTCTTTCGTGCAACGTTAACGAACGTCGGTTGATTGCTTCTGTTGGCTAGCTCTAGGTTATTGCTAATCAAATAATCTAGGAGGGACTCACCTTTATTATTGATGCCCGTGCTGCCCCAATTGGTATAGTGCAAGTTGACATCACAACACCAATCGTGTAACTTCACGGGTCGGTGGTGGACCAAGTTGGTCGAACAGTACGTATGCAGATCCGAGCACCAGTTATTCTCTACTCCCTATCCCCTCCACTGTTATCTTCACTGCTACCAAGTTTCTGTAACAAAAGTCTATACAACAGTAAGATCACGCCATTTTTGGCTATAATGCAGGATCTCTCATCGCAAGTCCTTTAATTTGCTCTTTGCAGGTCCAAGGTTATTGGGTCAAGGCTACATCAATCTGATGTTTTGTCATGTACGCACTGATGGCTGTCGAGGTAGCCCTGATGCAAGTTTATTTGTGTCGCCTTCACCATAAGTGAGGTTGATCTAGCTTTCTGGGGTTCATGGATTATCAGGTTGCGGTTCCTGCCGCTTCCCCCGCCTTCATAGGAGTCTCCTCCTCCTACCTTTTCTCCTTCAGCTTGGAGAGGAGTCTGAAGTTCGCCCTCGTTAAACCCACGTCGGGTCGATGGTTTACCGAGGTTCCCATCTTCTCCCAGGAAGTTAGATCCATTAGGACAATCAGTGTCTGTCCTTTTGGGCCCATCTTCCTATCTACTACCCGCCAGTTACCAGTGGGGTTGTGGATCGGTCCTTTTCAGTATCTTCTTTGGTTCCTCTGGGGTCCCTGGGATCTAGGAGTGAATTCGCACTAATTTTGGAAGGTACTTTGCTTCGACAAGTGGGAGATTTGCGCCCCCCCAAGGGGTTGCACCGCTAAGGAGCTCCCCCAGCTACATCACCGAAGTTTCGCCTGCACACGTGATGTGCAGCGCACGTCCTCAATAGTAACACTCTGTAAATCTAGGCTCTACCGCCCCGATTTGCAGAGAGTCTCGAGGATACAGGTCCTAACCGTCCCTGATTGTTCCTCGGTGAAGGTTTCCTCCAGCTCTTTTTGGACAGTTACCATTTTGAAGCCCGAGATCCCCTCAATAAAGCTCTTGGTATCCTTATGGGTCACAGTATTTATTTTCTTGACAGGTTCTTGCAGAGTACTGCCATTTGACCTGTGTCTCTTTTGCGTCCCAGTCGTTTTTGAGTGTTCAGGGTGGCTTACAGCTCCCAAGCTACTCACTCTTTGAGGAGGAGGCCTGGCAGACAGGCGTAGAGCCCGCCTTCTTCGTCCTCTCCTTTCTAAGCTTCCTCCGGGCTGCTCCGGACAGTTTTTAGACTGTCCAGTACCTGTCCCGTCGGAAGGTTGGGTGTTCGTGTTTCCTTCGTGTTCCATATGAGTCCTACGAGCAAGGGGAAAAATCTGTCGATAGACAGACAGGCAAGGTGACTTAATACAACGAAGTTGCGCCTGGTGCTCCAAGCCCTTTTCTTACTTTTGACGACTTTGGAGGTAAATTTGGTGTTTTCAAAAAAATGTTAAACGATTCTTTTTCGCAACCAGTATTTTTTTCTTATCTTTTACTTTTGGATTGTGGTAAACCTGATGATCCAGACATTGGCGCTTGTTTTTCTGCGTTTTTTTCAATTCGACTAAGAAATTCAGTCTTGTGTTTAATCTGATTGTTGCTTACAGCATAATTTCTTTCAGCGTTTTTTAAAATAAGTTTCAGCATTAAAGCAGAAAAGGTATATCGCTTTCATCAGAAGAAGAATCTTGTTACGCCGATCTTCTTGAGAGAGTAGATTAAGCAATGGCTTCGTCAGGTATGGCACTTGGGTGAAATGGGAAAATACCCGTAGCTCTAAACCCACTATTTATATTGGCTAGTGTCATAGACTTTGCCGAAATAGGTATAAATATCGCTGAGAATCTCTCTATATTTAAACGGCGGTTTGGATGTTAGTACCCAAATTTTAGGAACTCGACATCTCAAAAGTGTTCAAATGATCTAAATATAGCCTTACCGAGAGGCTGTAACTCATGGGTTGTTTTGCTTGGGAGACACAACAACTCAATATCATGTGTTTCTGTGTTGATTGCAGTTAAAATGTCCAAACGGCACTTAGCGCCATCGAATGTCACTATCACTTTCCAGCATATTTTAAGAACCATTCACAAAATTGTGAAGTTCTCATGCTTCCTTTTCTTCCAACTGGCATGTTATCTGAGTAGGTGGGCTTTTGACGACATCCCTTAAATAAAATCATTGAAGGAATGCATTAACACAATCCACAATGGTTACATCCTCACCATGCTCTTCTGAAAATATAATTTTTGAGAGTTTCACTAGTTCTCGCAGTTATAGGTAGTATTTGTCGAGTTCTAAAGAAAACTATCGGGAAATGAAAGCGATCCGCCGCGTATTAAAGGTATTAAATCCACATCCCTCTTCCTATTCTTAAGTGTCCTTGAGTGTTGTCTACTCTTCTTTACATCTCGAATGAATCTTTCTGTTTTCGACACTCTCACAATATCGATATCCCACAAGATCTTGATGCAGTTAGGTCCTGGTTTCAGTCCAACATGTTGCAGATCTTTTACTCTCCCTCTATTGCCTTCATTATTTATAAGTAGTTATATAGTCTAATGTTTTAAACTTTAGGGTATTCATTCCAACAAAGTTTATTTTAGGTATTCTAGGCTTGGTAAGTTGGTTTTATTACTTCAATCACAGCCTCGTCTAAAGAGTTATGGTTATATTATAAAGTAGTTCATATCTCTCAGCCTGTTTCTAAGTGCACCATGAAATGTCGCATAAGTTATGCTGCCGGTTTTCATTAGTAGACGCTTCGTGAAAACGTAGCTCATACCTCCTTTTCGATTCATTAGCGTTTACAAACATATGTGTTATATATCGAAACTAACCAGAGAAAATTTTTTTTGTTTTTTGTGATTTTGAGGTCCGTCTCCCCTTAACGGCTGAAATCGGCCCTACATATAATTTATTTGAATAGTTCTATATTTATTATTGTATCTTTTAAAGTATATACAGAACTTACTTAGGTACACTCGCTTAGGTACGTGTAACGGTACCTAAGTACTGAAATAAAAGTATCTGTTACAACCGAACTAAACTAATCAGTTCCAAAATTGAATTGACATTTATAGAAGAAAGAGCTTTATGTATTATTTGATTCAGCTCTGTGTGTCTTGAAAATCTACCTTTACTAAAAATCAACGAAGACCATGGTGACCCTTTCATCTATAACGTTGTCACAAACACACTTTTGGAACCTTATGCAGCCTAATCGTGGTCTAATCCAATATTCAACAGTTTGGCTGTGTAACAACGAACTAATATTCGCAATATTCATAGAAAGAATACAATTTAACCATGCGTCAGAAAAACGAGATTACACCGCAATAATTCTTGCTTCATTAAAAGGTGATTGAATAACTTTTTGTTCTATAAATATTGATTCAATTCCAGCACTTTAAGATTTTAGCAGAATTAGCAACATCAACTTTAAGTAATTACAAGCGTCCAGAGCTTCATCAATAAGATGAATAGAGAACTGACCGTCCATAGAGAGTAAAAGTTCAGATACATGACCCTGAGCACCAAAGGACGAGCTGAGGAAACAAGAAAGGGTAACGTTAGTGATTCTTCTAAAATCAAATACACCATTCTTACTAGGTAATGAAGCTTGGCACCACTCAATATCGTTCAAAACAAGATGAAACACGGACATTACGGAAGTGCGTAGAGGAGAAACCAGAACATCCATAAGATACGGAAACTTACATAAAACGCGCATGAGGAGAGTAAAATCACAAATATAAATGCAGTTACGAAATATAAAAATATGCCACATGTGAGCCAATTTCTGACAATCGGTCCACTAAAAAATGGGAGATCCAAGAATTTATAGAACATTTTTAACAACGACCTTGACCGGGCAAATTTGTTGGAAAGGTCCTAAAACGCTTATTGAATAAAGACTTCGAGAACTGCTAAAGAAGCATCATCAAGATACCAACGAGCTATTAGGAATTCATAGTTCTGACTATAAGTTGAAGAAGCAAACTAAAATCTTCTCTTTGAGAAGATAACTTATACTTTTCATAAAAGAGGAAAGTAGGGTTACGGTAACATTAGAACATTAATGAGTAAAGTTGATGTACAACGCTTCTATACTCCAAAAGCCTGCTATGACGTTCAATACAGCCCAAAACGTTGTGGAAATCTATTTTTAACAATGATTTCCCCAATTTGAAAAATGTTTAAGATAAATATAAAGTTAAAGTTAAAGTATGAAAGGTTTTTTATTAAGACTGATGGTCAATACGTCAATAGGCGTATAAATAACCCGTCCTTAAGCTCTGACATACAGTCCCTTGATCCTAGAAGAATCATTTCAATTATTTCTTTATTATTTTTTTATAATTGTGGTCCTGAACAGGCTAAGTTTAGCCTAATGTGCTAAAGCACCTAGAAACACGTATGCGGACGGACAGGGAGACATTTAATTGCCTAAAGATGGCTATGGACGGCTTCCTTAAATTTTTTTGTATCATAAGTGAGAGGAAAACAGGAACATGAAGATACTTCCACAGTTTAGAAGCCGTGTACAAGAATATGAATTGCGCCCATTTGGTATAGGTGGAGATTTGTATTGCATATTGTGAGTGAGCAAACTGAGTACTCATAGCAAAGTATGCAATTCAGCAGAAGATTTATTTTTCAAAGATATTGCATCAGCACAAACTTTATTGAGCAGAGTTTTAAACTGTAATGGCCTATACGATTTTGTATTTTGATGAGGACGACTTAAAACGATATACGCGCGATGGAAAGGTTGCAATGAAATCCCTTAAATCACTCCATTTTCTGACTTAAAACACTATAAGGTTCTATCTGTATTGCGAACAACACTGGTTTTAGGGACAGTAGAAGTTGTTTCTATTTCACAATGGTCAGGTAGACCTAGTGGGGAAAGAACTGAAGTTTCATAAACAAGTAAGTTTGATGTAGTCTATCAGAGATTCTAGTGGGTTCAGAAATCATTTGTGTGAGATCACATAAAATAGCAAATGCTGCTGCATTATGATCAGCAGGATTAGTAGTAGATGACAATTGAAGCCCTTTAGAGTTATGAATATTGAAATATCCCAGCATTGAGATATCACAAGATGGAAACTCAGACAGATGGTAGTCAACTTTCAGACTAAGGAAGTCGATGAAATCTTGAAAGTTACTGTCATTAGGGGACCTATAAATGCAACAGTAATGTTAATTCGCCAAAGTAGAAATCCTGTTGCAAGCGATATTGTCCTTGAGATAGGCACACACTCCTCGTTTGTATCGAAAGTTAGAGTGAAAATTGTATTAGGGAAATCCCAACTCTGGTGAATCGGTGTTTTCAGAGAAGACTTGTGTTTCGGATAGAAACAAAATGTAATTGTAATTGTTCAAAATGCTGGTGAATAGCATTAAGATTAGACGTGATGCCGTATATGTTGCAATAATTGATCAGAAAGTGAGTACTTTCGATGACCGAGGTCATCCGAACAATGCCTATTGTGCTACTGAATTACATTCTTTGATACCACCTCGGACTACCTTTTCTAGGAGTACTCGGCTCGCTCATTCACTTCATCAATATGCAGCACAAATCTCCACTTGTCGTTCCAAACGGGCGCAATCCACATTCTTCTACACGGCTTCTAAACTCTGGAACGATCTTCATGTTTTCCTCTCACTTATGATATGAAAAAATTTAAGACAGCCGTTCATATGCGTATCCTTCTATCCGTCTTCCGAAGTATTCCTGAGTGCTTTAGCACGTTAAGCTAAACTTAGCCTGTTATAAAAAAAAGTAGGAAATGAAATTTAGGAATGTGGTTTGAGTTTTGAGTTGCGATCTATAGTACGATACGGTATAGACAGAGCAGAATTAGACACAATTAATAAATATAAAATTCAGTCTATAATAAATGTTATTTTGAATAATCTTTTTCAGTTCTTCAGTTGCGATTTGCGGCACAGCACAATACGGAATAAACAGGGCAGAACTTGGCTCAGGTGAAAAGATACAAAATTAAAAAAATGCAGTGTTATGAAAAATTTATCTGGAATATACTTAGAGTTACTGAATTTATCGTCAACATGTTTCACACATACTCTTATTTAGTTATTAGCTAGTAGTAATTGTTTTGGTTAGGTACTATTATTTTATATTTTTGTTATTGCTATTTAAAACTATTCGATCTATTCTTGATACTCACATTTGCAACCGTTAATCGCCGGAACTACTCGTATTTAAACATTTAATAGAGAACTGCAAAACTCTTCAAAAGAAGGCTGGAACTCTAATCAGAACTGCGCAATGTTTATGCCTGGGTGCTAACTTCACCGGCCTCTGTCAGTTTAAAGTAGGTACCAAAAAAATGAGATTTATTTCTGCTGCAAAGTTTTGTAATTTTTTTGAAATAACTAAAAAAAAATCTCTTGAAAAACGTCTACAATTTTAATTACTTAGATATGTACTTCTTGTAATATATCTTCTATTTTTTGTTTTAACTCTCCCTAATATATTAATGAGAAACGTCGTGAAGCATTTAATGCTTTATTTTTACTAAAAGTACTTTATTAATCCCAAAAAAGATTTAAACCCAAAGTTGTAGGAAATTTACGGTGTATTTGACGGCGACCTTGTATTTTCCTTTGACCATGACCTTCAAGGTCATTTTAAGGTCAAGTCGATCTTGTCGAGTGGGTCTCCTTCCGTTTAACGCGAGAAATGAAACAAGCGTAAAATTTTACATTCGGATAACATCTCCGTGACTTAAACATTGACCTTTGAAGGTCACTTGAAAGGCTAAGTGATGGCAGAATAAGTTAAGTAATCTGAATCACAGGGAAAAATGCGCAGTACAAAAATTGTAAGATATTTTCCTGACAATATGACCTCTGAAGGTCTGCTTAAGATCAAATACAAGGATGGCATCTTAGAAATACAAACCTTGGAAAAGATTTTAATTAAAAACGCTGTAAAAAATTTCCCTGCTTATCTGACCGTGACCTTGGATTTCACTTTACCATGGTCATATCAAAAGATAGTGATTTCATAAATATTTACATTCATTAATCGTCAATAGAAAAAGAACACAATTTCGAGATCTCCACTGCGTTTACCTGCTTAAAAGATCTATCAAAACTAATCACCTTTAATTAAAATATTTAGCTTACATTTCCATAATCACCCTTATTTGTAAGAGTTGATCACTAGGGACAATAGTTATCCACTTTTAGTCTCATTAAGTCCTAATAATCCATGATTACCAAAGTTTCCTGAGATGACCACCTTTCACCTAAGTTAATCGTTGGTTACCTACAATGCCCAAACTTTACTCAAGTTGAGCTTAATGGCCAACTTTTATCTTAGCTTTCAGATCACTTTCAGAAGTCAATCTTGTAAGTCAGGAACGTAAAATTTTCCGCTCATTTCATTTCGAGGGTTAAACGTAGGAGGTTCGATTTGAAAAAATCGACTTAACCTTCAAATCAGCTTGAAGGTTATGGTCAAGGTCAAATCATACAACTCTTGTTTTTTTCTGATTCGTATTTTTAAAGTTATCTTGTTGTTCCCATACTTTATACCACCTGGAATATACAGGATGATTCATTCCAAAATGGAACACCTTCATAAAACCTATAATTTTTGTCTGAAAGAAATCATTTTTTTTAATAATAAAGCATCAAATAACACTAACTTGCGTAATTATATCGTATTTTTAGGTTAAAAATCATGGCCTACGCATATTTTTTTATGCTTAAAATTGAGAAAGCATTATTAGCAATTTTTTTATTTAAATTTTGACAATGTCACTGGGATCATCATTTTTAAAACGGTATTGTATCAAACTTTACATAACAACAAGCACCCTTAGATACTTTGTGAAAATTTTCTTAAAATATTTTTTTATTATTCATTTTGGAATAAATAAATTAGCTGTACAAATTATGCAAATTTAGTATTTAATTATAGTTGGTTCAATAGTAATTAGTAATTCAGATAGTTTTTTTGTTCTAATTGACTGAAGTTATACATTGTGATCTTGATTTGTAAAATTTCTCCTTTAACACAACCCAGGGAAGAAAGTCGAGTGGCGTTACACCAGGTGTACTAAAAAAGAATTCTATTTAACCAGTTTCTCACTGCTAATGCTTTATGTGCAGGACTTCCACGTAACCGTAATTTTAAGTTAAGCGCCTACACTTTTTCTGCTGTACATAAACGACCTTATTTCTTCAACAACTAACCCCATCCATTGCTTTGCTGACGATAGCACTCTTCACTGTAGTTCATCTCAGTCTACTCATAGTGATAATCCACCTTCTATGTCAAATCAAGAAATTAAAGCTGAAATGGCAAATTCAATCAACAAAGACAATCAACGTATTCTCGAATGGGGAAGAAATAATCTAGTTAAATTTAATGCTAAGAAAACTCAGTGTTGCCTTATGTCCGCCAAAAAGATCGATCATTTCCTGTTGTAAGTATGAATGGCTCAGTTCTTAAGTTTTCAGACTCTATTACTCTGTTGGGTATGACTGTATCTTCAAATCTCTCATGGTTGACCATCTTCTGTCAGCTACCAAAACAGCTGCTCGTAAAATAGGCTTTTGTACAGATCTAAGCAGTACTTTACCTCTCGACAACTCCTTTTGCTGTATAAGGCCCAAATTCGGCCTCATCTGGAATATAATTCTCACCTTTGGGTTAGTGCTCCCCAATACGCTCTCGATATCGTTGATCGTATTCAAAAGAGAGCGATTAGGCTTATAAATGACCCGTCCTTAACTTCTCACATACAGTCCCTTGAGCATAGAAGGATGGTTTCAGTTCTTTCTTTGTATTATCGTTATTACAACGGCTATTGTGCTGGTGAATTACATTCTTTGATACCATCTCCGGCTATCCTTGCGAGAAACACTCGGTTCACTCATTCACATCATCAGTATGCAGTACAAATCTCCACTTGTCGTACCAAACGGGCGCAATTTACATTTTTCTACAAGCCTTCTAAACTCTGGAATGATCTCCCTAGTTCCTGTTTTCCTCTCACTTATGATATGAGAAAATTTAAGGTAGCTGTTCATAGGCATCTATTGGCAATTCATTATCCCTCTATCCATCCTCCTAAGTGTTCCTGAGTGCTTTAGCACGATAGGCCTTATTTAGCCTGTTCAGGTCCACAATCATAAAAAAAAAAAAAAAGTGAAATTGGAGGGGTAGTTGAAGGAGTTCACCATAATATTCGTTTTGAATAAAATTAAGGAATATGAGACCATTTAATATACTATCAAAAGAAAATTGAGCCGATCGTAAAGTATTCCACAACAGACATTGACCTTGTGAGAATATTGCCGTTTGGTATTAATAACCGAGTTTGGTTGTTCACGAGACTACATTTTTGTAAGCACACTTCACCATTCGTAGTAAACCAGGATTCAACTGTAAACATAATTTGTGTCAAAAAATTATGATCTGCTTCATATTAGTCCATCGCCCACAAGCAAAACTCCATTCTTCGTTCTTTATCTCCAAGCTCCAAAGTGTGCAATATTTGAGGTTCAAAAGGTATAATTTTACTTTTTTTTAAACACCTTCTGATAGTTTCTGTAGGTGACCCGACAAAACAGCCCCACAAAACAGTCTCCGACAAAATAGCCCTGATAAAACAGCCCACCTACAAAACAGCCCCCGCCAAAGTAGCCCAAGTTCAAATAAATGCCATACATATTTATAGAATTTATAATTATTATACTTATACAGTATGTCTGCCTGAGTTGGCGATAATTATTGAAAACTTTTTTGTTTTTTGATCTTGTTTTTTTCTTTTTAATAGTTTCTGTTAAAAAGTTATATTTTTTTATTATTTTTGTTCTTTTTAACTATTTTTTATAACTTTTGTTTCAATTGTTTTATTTTTTTTATTATATGTATTTTTTGCTTAATTTTTATTTTCTTTATTTATTTTTTTTTTTTTGAACCAAACCATTACATTTTTGTTATTTATTTAATTTTGTTTAAATGTCACTTATGGCATAATTATTATCACATTTAGGTTATTTGTATTGTTGCAATTATTAAATTAAATTTAAAGTTAAACAAAAATTCCAGAATATGTTGACACAAATAATTTAATAATGTACAATTCGCCACCTGAGAATCATATTTTTTCTATTTTCTATAAATTTTATATCAACCTTTACGTTTTACACGTCAAATGTATGGGTGTGGTATAACCCAAACACCATTAAAACTGGATCTATCGGAGGCTGTTTTGTCAGGGGCTATTTTGACGGGGGCTGTTTTGTCGGTAAACTGTTTTGTTGGGGTTGTATTGTCCAGGGTTGTTTTGATGGGGTACCGTTTCTGTAGGTATATTGAGATCTAAACTAGGTGTCCTAGTACTTGTATGAGGATTATTCCGAAAGCATTGCAGTTTTTTCTAGGTGTATCCTGTCTGGCGACCAGCATTATTTCAGTTAATGACATTTTTCAATACGGTATCAGTTTGATTAAACATAGTATTAATCCGGCTGACGGTACTTACACTTACCGGATTTGGCCTATCCGGATGTGTAAGGTTAAATTCGTTAGCAGCATTTCTCATAGACCGAATTTCACCAACAAGTCGTACAATTTCTATTTTATTTGCTATGCTTAATGTCATGTTAGGAAAGTTTTATTGGCTTAGACCTTTATCAAATCTTTTGATTGGCATAAAGTTTTTACACGTCAGTCTAACTAATGACACATATTAAAATAAAACTATAAGCGTTTTTTTACCTTTCTCTAAGATGTTTGAAATAATTCTGTTCAACTTCATTTATAAATGAGTTAAAAATTATATTTCTGAGATCAACATGTTTTTATGCAATGCAGGTCAACATTAATCAATCTCACATATTTTTCTGAATATACGTCACGTGTGTGAAATAATAACGGTCAGGTTGATGTGATATACACTGACTTCTGCAAAGCGTTTGATACTAGTGATCATAATCTACTGATTAATAAACAAAACAATTTCGGTTTTAGTGAATCTCTAGTTCTTATGTATTGAACCGCTCGTAGTGTGTTTACTATTATAACAGCTACACATCGGACCACTTCATTGCGACGTCAGGGGTACCTCAGGGGTCTAATCTAGGCCCCTTTTATTCGTTATATTTATTAATGATATTACTACTGCAATTTCATGTAAGTGCTTGTTATTTGCGGATGACATGAAATTTTTTTCTCAAATTTTCTCTTTTGTTTAAATTAGAACAACTAAACCGTATTGATAATTGGTGCTCATTAAACAGATTAGAACTAAATATCTACAAATGTAAAATTAGGCCTTTTTCTCGAAAACGAAATATAGTTTCTCACGACTATTCCATTAATTCTTTTCCTTCGCATCGTGTCCCAGAAAGTCTTAGGTATTGTATTTGATCAGAACGTCAGTTTCTCGGAACAGTTTCACTCTATATATGCGTCATCTTCTAAAGCACTAGGTTTTCTTATATCACAGTAAATCTTAGGAAAATATTAACACAATGTTTTAATTATACTTCACCCTAGTGAGACCCAAATTGGAATACTGTTATCTCATCTGGTACCCAATTTACATCACATAAATTCAATTAAACGCATTCAAAGAAATACGTATCTTTCTAGCTAGATCGAATATATCCAAACAGAGGATGTCCCGGTTCAATCTGTCGTCCTTAGAAACAAGACACATTTGTGACAGTCTTAAATTTTTGCGTAAACTTTTAAATAATCTTATAGACTGCTCATCGATCTTATCTCTTATTGATTTTGATACTCCTTCTCGTTCTTCAAGATTTCCTGTAACCTTTGTCATCTCTACTAAATTTATCATTAAAATCATCAGTATTCATTATGGCTAACAATTTTAATACTTATTGTAATTCTCTGGACGTTAAGCCACGTTAACCACGGTGACATCACACAGCATTGGAGTGCGACAAGGCTGTGTGATGTCACCGTGGTTGTTCAATGTATACATGGAAATGTCTTAGACAAGCATGTACCGATACAAATGGTGTAATGGTTGGTGACGTAAATGTATGACTTCTGGTGTATGCAGATGACACAGTCTTATTAAGTGACAGTGCGGATGAGCTGCAAACCACTCTGCGGAAGTTTGATACAGTCTGTGAGAGCATGGACCTAAAGGTAAACGTGAACAAAACTAAGATTGTGGTGTTCAATCGGGAAGGTGGAAAGGAGAGTAGAGTATTTACTCTGCAGGATGAAATTGTGGAGCAAGTGGACGAGGTGGTATATCTCGGTAGAATGTTTACTGCAGATGGTACAATTGAGAGCGAGATTGGACGAAGGGTCAATGCTGGAAGGAAAGTGATTGGAAGTATGTGGACGATAATGAGAAATGAAAGCATGAGCCTAGCTGCGAAACGAGCATTCTATAATGGCATGGATAGATATAAAAGTTGTACATTACGTTGGTTTGGTCATATTGAGAGAATGAACAACGCAAGATCAACGAAACAAATATATGTGGGCAAGGTTAGGGGAAAAGCCTATGTATGAATCTTGCGGAAGCTAGGGAGGTATGCGGAGATAGGAAAGCATGGAGAAAGATTGTGAATGAAAAATAAATAAGAGGCAGGGATTGTTTTGTCTACCCCGCAAGGGAATGGCGTGAAGGTTAAGTAAGTAAGTAAGTTAACGTATCCCTTTGTTAGGTTTATTACAAATCGTTTAATTACTTTGTTCACTTTTTGTTATTATAAGGGGAATATCACTAATTTTTTTCATTTTGATCAGTTTTTCTTTTGTATTGTATTATTTAAGGGTTGTTAATATTTTTTATATCTGCACAAATGACGATTTTAATTTTTTTTAGTAATATTGCGCAATCAATTTGTTATTATCTTTTTTGTATTCATACTTTTTTCTTACTTACTCAAATTTGGTTTTTGATTATAATTTTTTTCTGTAATTGGACTTTCAGTCTGTTGGACAAATAAACATTATTATTATTATTATTACATAATTGAAATGAGCATGAAATTTTGTATATAGGTACTGATGTATTCCAATTTGAACACGGTAGCTGTGTTGCCAAATTATTAATTTTTTATTGAAAAAATTGAAAAAGCAAGCCATTCAAAATTTCGTTATAAAATTGCCTGTCTATTTTTAACAAAGGTAATCTAGGCTCTTTTCAAACATCGAGGATGATCCAATAATTGTGAATAGAAAATTGGCCACAGTTCATACGGAGTGTAATTTTACGACGGTACCAACATCGAAACTTGTTTTGTAATAAATCTTCTTTTTTCAATGGAACGCTTTGCATATTAATAGGTTATATTGTAGAGCAATTATTCTCTTGAAATTATGACCGTTGTCATAAAATGTGTCGCTTTGGAACGATTAAGCTTTCTCTAGCAAATTGCTGGATAATATCGTAAGTGGAAGGGGCTCAGCCTAGAGACGTGATGTCATAGTGGGTGCGGGGCTAGGGTGAGGTCGGATTCTTTTCGAGAGCCTTTTTCAACCCCTGGGCGGGGTTTAGCCCCTAATTAAGGTCCTTTTGCTATATTAAGAGCCTTTTTCGCGGTCTAACAACCTGGTTAGGGGTGCTGGATACCCCTGGGGTGTGGTCTAATGGCCATTTTGGCTCTTAAGCAGGCGTAAAGACTAGTTAAGGCTCTTATGGCTTTATTAAGGTGGGGCTAAGACTAGGCCACACCCCCCTTTTACCTGATTGGTTGTACGAGTAACCGGCCATTTTATCGGCCATCTTGTCAACCACCTTGTCGGCCAGTTTATCGGTCATCTTATCCATGGCATAAGTCGTCGAAACTTGTTTGAGGACCTTCGCCCCTTGTAGCGGCCCCTTCGTGGGAAATTTGAATTTGTATTCTGATAAGGGGACCCAATGCTAACTTATAAGACAGGAATAGGGCTTCGAAACTTGCTTTCGGGACCCCTTGGCGGAAAATATGAATTTGTTAGTGGTGCCATCTACTTGCGTATAGACTAATGACTTTTCTGTTAACGGATATAAACGCCGATAAAAAGATAAAGGATTTTTTTAAACAATAATTTATTATAAGTAATACTATTTGAAGAATACATCTCATGTATCAGTATCAACAGCATCCACCTTATTTGATAGATCTTCTGTTAACGTTTCCTTCTCAGTGGACTTCTCGGTGTCTGTATAAGATAAAGGGCATTTTTAATAATAATCTCATGGAGCAACAGCAGCCGTCTTACCTAGTGATCTTCTGACACCGCCTACTTCTCGATACTAACATTAACTGCGGCCCCACTCTCAGTCACATTTTCTTTACCTTCCTCTATGACTGCATCATCTTCAGGTATTGTTATGCAATAGTAAGTTAGCATTAAATCCTCAAAATCGCGAATATCTTCACGCGTGGGTTCAAACTAGTGTGAATTCATTGTTGACGGTGCCACAACTTGAACGTTACTAATGTAAAAAACGATAATGTACATCTAAAATTAAAATCACGGGTTTAAAATATAAAAGATAATGATAAAACAGTTAAATTATTAAAAGGGCATATAATTACTGCTATCATGTATTATAAGCTAAAATATATCTAAAAATAAATCACTGAGCTAAAATATAGAGGTTAATGATAAAAACAGTTAAAATAGTAAAAAGACCTATAATCACTGGTATCGTGCATTATAATCTAAAATATATCTATAAATAAAAATCGCAGGGCTAAAATACAAAAAGTAAGGAAATGATTCAGGGATGGTCACGTGGCTGCTGAACGGGATTTTTAAAACTGGGGCGCGACCATCTATGTGCGAGCCACGAAGGCTGGTCCGAGCACGTTTGTTTGATTTTGAGGAAGTTATCGACGTAACCTGAGAAAAAATTATGTTATATTTTCAAGTATTGTTAAATGGATCTAATTTAATTTGTTTTGTTTTTACTTATTACTAAAAATCATACCATATCATCAAAATTCTGTTTTTAAAATTAGGTTTCCAAAATTTTCTGACCCCTCTGAGGAGGAATCATCAATTGAGATCTTTGGACATTGGAATAACTATCTTTAAGCTTAATTCTTGTATTTCTTTCTGTGTTACTATTTTATTGAGTTTTCTGTTTTTTTAAGTTTCTTCTGTTTATTCAATTTTCCTGCAAGGCTTTGAAGAATGTTTACCCCTCACACTTAGTAAAAGATCAGTACTAAGTTTAGTGTTTGACCTTTGAAAAATTCAACATCATGTGATCACTATCTCAGGGCTAAGAATAATTTTTATATACGATATTGATACTTTACAGCTTGTGTATTGCTACATCGAGATGTGTTTTGTCGCAGTGAGAGTTGAAAACTGGCAATCCCACTGGAGTACTGCACTAAACAGAAACCGCATCGTGTTATCCGTTTTCTGCACAGTGACACCCATAGAGGAAGTAATGGAGCTAAAGTCGAAAAAAACACTTGCTTTCGACATTAGTTTGATCTCGTAAAATCACTATTACAACATGATGTGCATCTTAATACCTTAGAAAATCAATAAGTACCTTTACCCAAAAATTTACAACACGAGATTTAGGCTTCCAGGCTACGAATACATCAATGTCCATAAAAACCCTCAATGAAATGATGCCCTACACTACAAAACTGATTGAGGTCAAAGACTGTGATACTTATAAGTCTACAATGGACGCATGGTAGAACAACAAGTCATCGGTGTCCTTTTCACTGTTTATTACATCATCGTAAGCAAACTGCAATAAATGATATGCCACATCTCCGATGATTACTTCTCTAACTACACTCTCGTGACAAAATCTATAAGATTAACTCGAACAAAAATGAAAAAAGTAAAATTTTATAATAGCACTTAAAAGTTCAAAGACTCAATCAACATGCCCATGAGGAACTGCCATTTTGGAAAATATTTTAATTAAGAATGCAATCAATTAGCTATGTGATTATACACAGCTTGTCACTGTATGTAGAATTTTTAGTAGAAAAATTAATTTTTGTTATAAGAATTGTTGGAAATTCAGGTATATTTTATATTTAGTTCAAGCTAATTATAAAATTAAAAAAAAGAACATCATATCTGGTGGCATCGTTTTCACGATGTCGCGCAGATTCAACGAGCCGGAGTGGTTCGACAACGATGACTGGCACGACAACTTAGATGTCGACTCGAGTTTGTCCGATGAACCAGTGTCTGGTTGGACGGCCGCCAAGCAGCCTGCTATCATCAGCACCAGTTCACCACCAGAAGAGAAGGAAACCGATGTGGAAGCCCCTCTAACGATTGCAACAATGTCTAACGCTGCCTCCGGCCCCATCCAGCCTGAAAGCCCCAGCGAAGAATCCACAGACGAGGACAACTATACCACGTGTCTAACCACCACACGGCACAATACAGGTGAAATGAGTGAGCTCGGCTAAAACTCAACGGTCCGAAAACCGCAGAGCACTTGGATTGCATGGTTGCCTTGGAGGTATCGATAATATAGTTGGAGTGAGAATTTGGTTAGAGAGGAAAGAACCGAAATAGGCGCCACAAGCTTTAAAGAAAGAAGGAACAGAGAATGGGTTCTTGTTCCTTCAGAGAGGGAGAGCCTGTAAAGCTTGAAACAGGAAGTAAGTAAGTGAACAATTCCCCCAACAAACTTAAATTTATTTCCTTCCTGAAATTCTCAACAAAGGAGACAATAAGCCAAATATTATTCTATAGCTATATAAACATGAATAATAAACGAAATAAATTATATACAGTATGTACGTTATTCCCACAATTCACACCAAAAGAAAATTAAACATAAATTAAAATAAGTTTACGAGGGCAAGTCGTGAGCTTGCATCTACGCCCACAGTAATTTATAGTTTAAAATACCAAAACAAACAATACCCCTTCCGGCTGACGTAAGGTCCTACGTAGGTTAGCCTGAAAAGGCCAATTTAATAAACTTATTAAATCAGTTACTTATAAAAAAGAAATAATGAAATAATTCAGCTTACCTTTCGTTTAACAAAACTGAATACAAACCCCTTTTTGATTAAGTTACATAAATACAATTGGAAAAAGCTTGTTCAGTCCCAATTTTACTTCAAGAAACAAAGAAAAATAGTAATCAATCAATTTAAAATAGAAACAGAACTTGGTCCGAACAACCTTATCCATATTCGATTAAAATAAAGAATATTATGTATTTCGCGCCAACAGTTAACAGATTCAGTATTACATCTGGTATACATAAAAGTAGCAGCAATGCTACTGCGCACGACCCCAGAATCAGTAGTACAAAAGTAATTATTCCAAATGGAGGATATACATTAATGGGTATGGCATGTAAAACCCAATTCTAATAAAAGTTATTCAAAATTTTTACTGACATGAGAGAAATGGTATTAAAATTAGATACAGGCGGGTCTCCAACTGACACCGAACTTAATACATTTAATTTCCTTGTAATTTCCTCGTAACCTGATGAAGGCAATTTAGGTACGAATCTTATTCAGAGGTAAGATGTTTGGCAAATACTTGTTAACGGAACTAAAGTAAATGTACTTCTTTTCGTTGTAGAAAGCAATTTATTTATACATGCAAGAAAAAGCAAAGAGCTGACCTGTGGTTGCGAATGCTTATGCATTTTTCAAAGCAGCCAAGCAACGAGTAAGCAATCCCTAGTATGTGAGCTACAGCTGATCGCAGTTTATCAGCACCACAATCCAAACAATAAGCCAAAGAGATACAGAACGGATACTCTTGTCACATCAATCAAGACCACCAAATTTAAACATCAACTTAGATGTAATCGTAACGGTAAAGTTATATGGACACTTCAATAAATGGAAACTTAATTATATGGAAATGTATTTTTATGGAAACCCAAGTTAGTTAGGCTAAAACGAAAGTAAAGTATGAAAACGATGTTTATTCAGTGATAAGGTGTTACCTCTAATATCGAATACGAGCGGTAGTTTAAATGACTTAAACAATTTGTCACACTTATTTCTTTGAAGAAGTAATGTGAAATTCTTTTGTGTGTGAAACCTGAAAGAGAAGTTCTAATTACAACTAGGTTAACAAGATCTAATACGGCTTACCAAAATGTGCAGGTGTAGTAAAATATTTCTATTACATCCCCCTTAAATAGCGATTTATACAACAAAGCGATATTATATAGTGGAAATTTTACATAAAAATGATGCTTAGCATCTAATAAATAGAAACAAGAGACTTTCCACCCTTCTATAGCAATGGCGATTTTGAGAAGAAAAGCCAACGCCTCAAGAAACAATTTTATAACTAAAAAAATACTCCTTTCAACTCATTGTTACCACCTTTAAATATACATTGTTAACAGATGTTTGTTTTCAAAATAAAGGATGATAAGTAAGATGCAGTTATGTAATGGTATGACCATCTAGTGGTGATTTAGCAAAGTGACAGGTACCTATAAAATGTAAGAATTTTGAAAATAATCAGAACCTACGTTCATCTCAGAGATGGTTATTAATTGAAGTTAAATTTTGTAAAACGAGTAAACTTTTAAAATACAGAAGTAGATACGAGAGAGAAATAATTTTCGTATAACGTAACCGGGTACACGTCCTAAAAGAAAAGTGTATGTGAAGTAGAACTTAACTACAATACAGGAATGATTTTGTATATAATTTAATCCATCATACTCATTAGTAAATGCCGTAAATACAGAAATTTTAAGTCATTTAGTACAGAAAATAGATACTATTAAGCTTAAAGCATTTTACTAAATGTTTAAGTCACAGATACTTATTTAAGGTCACTTTTAGAAACAGTAACCAGATAAAATCGAACCTATATCGATTTTTGCACGTTACAACTATAAAGCGCACAAGAAACCATCGAAGAACACGCCGACGGTTCGCCCGCCACCCACTGACGTATTTCAGCCACTGGAGGAGTTTACAGACAGTCCTGCAGCCATAGAACATACTACGACCGGAGCAGATATCAAGGAGAAAGTGCAGCCTGTAATTCTTTCTCCCGAGAACTCAACCGGCAAGGGATCACCTTTCACAAAAGCTATGGCCATCTACAAGGGAATCGGAATCCACCTTGTTTCATCCCAGGATCGAGACAGGCTGATGAAGTGCGTGAATAGCTGTGGTATTCCGTACAACACATATCAGACAAAGAGCGAGCGCTTGGCTAAAGTAGTAATACATGGTATACCCGTAGAGCTTTCCGAGGTCGCTGTTAGCTCAGAGCTGATACTAAACGGAATTAAAGTTCTTTCTTGTTTCAGGATAAAGTAGCGAAGACGCTGTGATGCTGGAGCTACCCACAGAAGAGGACAACAAAAAGATCCGGAAGGTGGAGTAAGTCGCGCCGCATCAGAAGACTTACGGTGGAAAGCTGTCATCGGGCTGTGTCACCGATGACAGGGTCTCCTCCACGCACAGGGTTGCTACAGTGCAGCGGTACGATGTGTCAGGTGCGCTGGAGATCACCACACCAGTCAATGCACGAAACTCCAAACCGACCGGGCACAGTGCGCTGTGATGGGGACCACCCCGCTAGCTACAGTGGATGCCCAATAGTCCCTCAACCTACACCGTGAAAGAGGACACCGGTGACTGCAAAGTTTTCTTCAACCTGGACCGACGCGGCGTTAGTTACGCCCGAGCGACGGCAAGCAAAGTTAAGAAGGTGGAAGTACCAAAAGCGACTCCCGCTGCTTAGGGTTCGACTCCGATTTAGGCTTTCTTGGAATTCTCAATATGAGAAAGGCCTCACCTGTCATCCACAAAGTGACAGAGGTGCTCACACAGGCTAAACTGTGATGGACCTGTAGGGAGTAGTTTCCTTTTTCGGGTAAACAAGGTCCGACGCGAAGATTGGGGCCTTAGGATAAGTATTTAGTATAGATGTTTTGATTTTATTAATTATTCACACACCTGGTTCTTTTATTTCAGATACGCGGGGCATCAGCAGAGTCAACTACACCAACCGAGCAACAATAGGATAGACCACCATCAGTACAGCTCAATAATCAACAACTTCAACATTTAGACTTTTTTTTGGATACTCACAAAACAGGGATACCGAACACTACGCCAACCATCAACCATGCATTCCACGGGAATGCATGAAAAGGACGAAGACTTAGTTTAATGCGTTACCGAATTGGGAGAGCTTTTTTTTGGTGTTTTGTATTATTAATCGTTTATTTTCTTTTTTATTATTATTGCTTAATTAGCCTTTTTTAAGACTCATTGTTTACAAAAACGTTTAAAATAAGTAAGTACAACATAAATAAAAAATAACCCTTTAACCTAAATGTAAACTATTTAGATTAAGCAATGGCTTACTCTCTGCAAGAAAACATTTATTTTGGAACCTTATTTTCGAAATGGGCAGCAGAATGAAAATGGTGAATAAATTTATTCTGTTGCTTTGTATATAGAGGAAGTAGTGAATCACTTCCCTAACAATGAATTTGATTATGACAACTTAAGCAGACATATTCGCAGACTTATTGAACATTTTCGAACTACAGGTAGTGTTGACAAGAGTAAATCATCTGAACGTAGATCTGTTTTAACTGAAGATGTTGTGGATGATATACGTGTGCGCATACAACGTAACCTTAAAAAATCTTTACGGCAATTATCGCAACAAAGAGATACAAACCTTTAATTATTATTTTTACTAGGACAATAATTAATTGTTTCATGCATTTTGGGCTTAAGTTATGGAACGTTTCGAAAAGCACTTGAAACAAAAGTTACATTATCATCCATACAAAGTTACTGTAAAGCTTGAATTAACGAGACACGCATAAACTACTGCCAGTGGTTTAATAACACTTTGAGGAATGATGAAATGCTAGATATATAATTTTTTAGTGATGAAGCGTGGTTTTATCTAACGGGTTACATAAATTCACAAAATTATAGGGCTTGGTCTGATGAGGCTCGTGGTGAATTTGTACAAGCTCCATTACATCCTATAAAAATTGATGTTTATGTAGCCATGTCGAGAAGACGTATAGTTGGTCCAGTATTTTTTAATGAAACTGTTACAGCTGAACGTTACAGATTATTCTTAAATACAGTAACAAATTAATTTCACGACGATGAAATATCACGGGGGTATTATCAGGATGATAATGCAACTGCTCATACTGCAGTACGAACTCGTGCATATTCAGAGGAGTTCTAGGACGACAGAATTATTAGTAGAGACTTATGGCCCCCACGATCACCCGACTTAATGCCACTTGAATGCTTTTTATTTGCATACTGTGGATGATTTGAAAAATGCCATTACAGATGCGATTCAAAACATTACTCAAGACCATTTACAAAGAGTGTTCAACAATATGAAAAGACGAATAGATGCTTGCTTAAATAATAATGGAGGTTATATAGAACATATAATTTAGAACTAAAGCGCCAGTTTCCCAAATTGAAAAACTTTTAATCCATTCTACTGTAACTGTTAAATTAATGTAAATTTTATTATAATGTAACTTAAAATTGTAAGATACCTAATTAATAAAACATGACAAATTATTATTGTTAATGAACATAAAAAACAATTTTAAATTATGTAGGTTGGCCAATTTCAGAATTATGTTAAAGTAATTGGAAGTAAAGTTTGGTTTCATAGACAGTGGAAAATAATTTCTTCTGGACACTAATTAATGCTCGTACGGTATTATATTTTATCCTAATATATATATATATATATATATATATATATATATATATATATATATATATATATATATATATATATATATATATATATATATATAATTATATACATACATATATATATATATATATATATATATATATATATATATATATTTATATATATATATGTATACACATACATACATACATTCTACAATATTTAATAAACTCTGTTAAACTTGAAATTGAACGGCTTTCTTGAGTCCAAGTTTTCGTTCACAGCTTTATCTTAAAGAACCCGCTGTGGACAAATCCAGCTTAACACCAGAAGTAGGCAGATTGAGACCTGATGCACCGCGTGCGTACGAATTCTCTCTCTCTCTCTCTCTCTCTCTCTCTCTCTCTCTACGATACGTTTCTACTCGTATTAATTATTATTATACTTGTATGACATCTACCTTTGTATTTATATTCACTGGGGGCACTTTTGCAACGTTGCTGTAGTTCTTGTATATACTGTAGGTTAGTAGTCTATTTCATTTTGTTCAGTTAGGTTAGTTATTTGTTTTTATAATTTTTATAATTTAATTTAGGTTAGGTTAATCTTATTTGTACTCATTATTTCAATATACTGCTTGTGTTGTTGCTTTTCGGAATGGACCATTTTTTTATTTAATTGATGAGCGTAGTTAAAATACCTTTACTGAGTGAACAGTATTAGTAGTTAGTTAATCGTGCTGCAACATAAGCGAGCTGAATAAGTGTTATTTATGAATGTAGAAGACTTAAATGAAATTACGTTGTTACAGTGTAGTTTAATTTTTGTCAATACTTTGCTGAATAGTATTTCTTTTACATCGGAGGCACGAAACTTTGTTGTGTTTATCGCGGAAACCGTTTAATGAATTCTTAGAAGCAGGATTGGTTGGAGTGTATGAAAGAATCGCAGCCGTGGGATTAAGCGTCGAGCCCGATGTATATAACCCGCACCCGAGTGAGTGCGAGCGAGATAGAGAGAGTGATCTAAATCACCCTGAACCGTGTGAGCCTATAAAATGTGTTGTTATATTGTAGAACAGGGGTTGGAACTCCGCTTCGCTATTGCGAATTTTTATAACGGTTTCCCAGGTCGCATTTATCTAATTTTTGTGTAGTTTTTCCGATCCACTGGTCTCATTTAAGGGAAAAATAATCTTGAACGGTATTGTAAGAGATCTAAAGAAGCAAGAGGGTTGGCTTAATAAGTTAATGGCTAATATAGAAGTAGAGCAAGAAGTTTTTGTTGTGCTTAATTGAAGTATTATTTATTGCTTCAAAGAAACTGTGCAAAGCTTTGGCGACGGCAAAAGTTATCAGACTGTCAACTTTGAAGAGTTGAATAATATTAAGCTTGCTGATTAGAAGCGGGGATCCCAACAACGTAGAATACTTAGGCGATTGTTCCGACGGGAGATAGACCTGGAGCAGCCATGTACGGTAATGTTCTAGTAAGTGCCATTCCTGCAATGAGCTCTTGTATTTCAATTTCATAAGGGACTCTTATACGAGGTTTAGTGATGTCATTCTACTACTAAGCAGAATCTTACAAGCTATGAAGTAATATTTACTATTAAACATGAATTTTATTTCTATATACAGGGTGTAATAACAACTTGGCTTTGACAAGCCATTTTATAATTTCTAGGAGGGCACTGTAACAAAAGCTAAAATAAATACTACAGATAAACTCTAACAATTTTAAAATGATTGCATGTTAAGTTCTCAATCAAGTTTAAGCTTAAACGGTAGTAGTAGAACCAATGTGCCAGTTGAGGATTTTTTTTAATAATTGTGGTCCTAAAAAGGCAAAGTTTAGCTTACCGTGCTAAAGCACTCAGGAACACCTAGGAGGATGGATAGGGAGGTATTGAATTGCCAAGAGATGCCTATGTACGGCTACGCTAAGTTTTTTCATATCATACGTGAGAGGAAAACCGGACCTAGGGAGATAATTCCAGAGTTTAGACGCCGTGTAGAAGAATGTGGATTGCGTTCGATTGGTACTTCAAGTGGAGATTTGTACAGGATAATGATGATGTTAATGAGCAAACCGAGTATTCCTACAAAAATTAGGCCGAGACGGTATCAAAGAATGTAATTCAGCAGCGCAATAGCCATTGTAATACCGTTAATACAAAGAAAGAACTCAAACTATTTTTCTATGCTCAAGGGACTGCACGCCAGAAGTTAAGGACGGGCCATTTATTAGCCTAATCGCTCGTTTTTGAATACGATCAACGATATCAAGAGCGTATTGGAGTATTAACATAATATTTGATAAAGCAGTAAGTACTTGTTCCCTACATTGTTTTGCTTACGACGTTAATTTTGACTGAAACGTTATACCATACTGCTATGGAAGATAAGAGCTTAAAAGATTTAATTTTGAACAGTAAAGAATTTCCCACATCTTTTAATACCTGCCAACGTTTAGTCGATGCAGAAAAAAAACATATAGCTATTGTACAATTGCAAAAAAAAACTTGTTATTTCTAAAAACGCTTCAGCAGCATCATTAACGACTAAGTTTAAACTATGGGCTACACAAGCGTTTAAATCATGATTTTTTTCACATTATTGCGACCCTTTACGTTTGCACCATTATCGTAACACGGTCTCCTTATATCATCTAAAAAATGTTCTGAGTCTTCAAACAATCTATTACATTAGTTATACCCTGTCCTGCTCAACCAGATATTAAAATGAATCCTAAAAAGTGCTCCCTAA
The DNA here is from genome assembly GCA_036346205.1 of Vesta saturnalis. Lineage (NCBI taxonomy): Eukaryota > Metazoa > Arthropoda > Insecta > Coleoptera > Lampyridae > Vesta > Vesta saturnalis. Next base: position 2,146,961 of record JARFJB010002143.1, read on the forward strand.
TTTCAATTTTCTTTGATTCATTACTTAACAGAACAAATCCTGGTGACATATCAGGCGTGGAGAGAGTATGTTTATTATTTCGCGTCTTACCTTCTGTACCAAAAGGAAAATAAGTTCATTTTGAATATGAACACCCAAATAGTGAGGCATAATTGTTGTATTTCTGTTAATTACAGAGATATGATCTGATATAGTTATCATTAAACTGTGCAATTGCTTCAATTAATATTAAAAAAGTTCCATTTTGTTGCTTTTTTGCCTCTAAAACTTAAATTTTGACCGGCCAAACATTTTTCCTGATTTATCAATTTCACATTTAGCGAATCAGTAGCGGTTTGAGATTGAATCGATTTATTTAAGTCAACCCAAGATTTTGTTACAAATATGTCTTTTTAATTTTTCATGACACTGTATAGCTTGAGAGAAATGTTTTCAACAACGGCACTAGGAAAGGTTTTAAATACTTTGCATGGGAAACAAAATACGCAATCTTTTAAAGTAGAATAGACCAGTCAATCTCTTGGAATTATTCCCCAGTTGCTTAATCTTTTTTTTTATAATACGCAGATGAGAAACCTCTACAATCTTTATCCAAGGAAAAGTTTACATCTGTTTCTGTAAGTTGGGTTATGCCTAATTCTACTAAACATAACTAACTTTGTCGGATACTACGGAAGGCCAATGGCCAGGATCCTTATAAATATCGTCGTTATGCACGCTTACTTCTTATAAAGAACACCGACCTGTTGACTTGTTCTTGACCATAGACCCAACTGTTTCAGTATTTGTCTCTTCGGTTAAATTAACTTCTTTCAGAATATTGTTAAATGAAGATGGTCCTTCCTGTGCCTCGCCTATCTTGCCATTGTGATCTCGTGATGTAATCTCTGTTGCCGTTTCCGACTTTTCTGAGGTTACAAATTTTCTTACTCGCTTGCCTTTTTGGCCAACTCCTCTTTTTCGCGCTTTTTTTTGCATTGAGCTCCAGAAAGCTTTTTTCGATTATCACACATCTAGTTAGAATAACATTAAGTATGGCATAAGGTGTCAACACACTTATCGAAATGTAAAAGATAAAATGTTTGGATACATTTCTATAAAGAGAGATCTTTGCAAAACAATTTTTGCAGTTTCGACACGTTGATTTAGACTTAATTTTTTGCAAAAGAACGATTCTATTTTAATTTTTTCAATTGATAAATTACAGTTTATACCTATCGCGCTTTTTTAATTAACGTTATATTTTAAAACATTTACAAAATCTGTCATTATCTAGATATATAACTTTATTCTATTAGTTATGTAACCGTGCGTAAGAAAAAAATACCATAAAGTGTACTTACGTTTAGTAAGTTTGCAGACGTCGTAACTCAATGATAATTACAAAATCGAACACAAAAATTAAGCACCAAGGAACAATACTTTAATGTTGTTGAAACTGATACGTTCAGAAAGCAAATGAAAAATTTCAGCTCGGTTCGCGTATTTATAAGGTCTAGTTTTAAACAAGTTATTTTCTGCAAAATCCTGCACGGAGCCGAAAAACTAACAACGACGTGATCAAAAAAAAACACAGGTTCCAACAAGTTACGAAGTAAGAAGTAATATTACGTTTTTAAAACAAACGTTGACTTCTTTACAGTGATTTCAATCATATTGAATATTTTGTTACATAAGGAATGCCTTTGTATGATTACCACAATTTTACATTAAATAGACAAATACAGGGTTAGGCAGAACGAAGTGTCCATTTTCTATGTAGTCGTAACCATTAGGGGAGAGTGGGGAAATGCCGCCATAAGAGGTAATACCGCCACCCTTTAAATTTCTGGTTGTCTATGATTTACAAACATATTGCATGTCCCGACATCTAGCGGTAACTATTTTTATTGAGCTGTGACATTTTGGCGCTCTTTCATCGAGTTCTTCAACAGTAGTGTAAAGTTTTATGAAAATAGTTTGTTTCATCTAATTATTCCATTTACGTTTATCAGAGGTAAGTTTTTCTAATCTTATAATATTTTCACTTTAAGATGATCATTTACAAGCTGAGCGTTTTAAGAGTCTTTCGCATACATTTCACCACATTCTTGTTGTATAGGTTATGTTAAATTAATTAAAAAGGTGTTCAGAATAGGTTTGGGGTTAGGCGGCCATGTTGAGCTGGGGAAATTCCGCCAGTGGCGGGATTCTCCGATGTTAGTAACTATTAGTACAACTGTAGGTATACCCACCTAGTTTTAAGACTTCATTTATTTTCAGATGGTTAGAAATCGAGAAAGAACAACAGAAAAAGCTAAATGGACTAGTGCAGCTTTAGATTCTGCAATAAAAGCCGTAGAATCTGGCATGTCTGTGAAAAGATCTACGATATCATTTCGTATTCCAAGAAGCACAAATTACATGGGCCGCAAACCAATTTTCTGTGCTGAACAGGGGAAAGAAATGACTGATCACGTATTACGTTTACAAAAATGTTTTACGGATTAACCCCTATAGAACTTAGACGTTTAGCATACGAATATGCGGAAAGAAATAAAATAATACAGGTTCAATAATACGAATCAACTTGCAGGATTCGCCTGCTTAGAGGGTTTTCGAAGGAGAAATCCGCAGCTTAGTTTACGAAAACCGGCAACCATTCCAGCCTTTCCTCCTTATTGTCAGCTTATTTGTATTTCAATATTGTTTAATTTACTTGTTTCATTTGATACCATTACATTTAGTTAAGTTAGTTTAAGTCTAGCTACGTTTAAATGTTAATATAATTTTAGTTAATGTTAATGGATTTTATATCTGTTGGCCATTAAAGCTTATTATTATTATTATTGAGCAGAATAACTGCATTTAATGCAACAGAAGTTAACAAATTTTATGACAATTTAGAAACTGTTATGAGCAAATTCAGCTTTCCGTCGTCAAGAATTTTTAATATCGACGATACAGGCATCACAACGGTGTAAAAACTAGGAAAAATTCAGGGACCTAAACCCCAGAAACAGGCAGGATCTACGACTAGTTGGGAGCGAGGAAAAAATATAAGAGTGTGCTGTGCAATGAATGCTGCGGGAACCTTCGTTCCTCCTTTATTTATATATCCAAGAATGACAACTTTCTTGTAGAAAGGTGGACCAGAAGGTGCCGTTTATAGATGTACTGACAACGGGAGGATGAATGAAGAAATCTTCTTTTTTTAGCTCTAGCATTTTTGCCAATTCTCAAAACCTCAATCAAATGATACAGTGCTTTTAATATTAGACAATCACTGCAGCCACACTTCGTTAAGAATATTTGAATTCTGTAAGACAAACTATATCACTGTGGTTTCAATTCCACCCCACATTTCACATAGACTCCAACCTCTGGATATATCGTTTCATAGCGCATTGAAATCGGTTTTTAATAGAGAAAGCGATTTGTACATGAAAACAAATATTCACAAAAAAATTACCCCCTACGACATAGCATCCATATTCAATAAGGTTTACATGAGAGTGGCGGCCACCTTGGACAAAAGTGTGTCCGGATTTAGGTCGTTGGGGATATACCCTTTGGACCCTCACAGGTTTAGTGAGGATGACTTTGCACTAATTCGTAACCAGGATCAACAACCTGAGTTGATAATAAGAGAAGACCTGCTTGGATTAATTCATCTACAGTCTACCTATCAACAACCTTCTGAAAATTCACCAACCGACGATGTAATAACTAGGCATCCAGCTGCTCGCTCAAATTCTCCCATTCGATCGACTTCGAAACAGATGACGTTCAGCGTCCAAGATCTCTCACCAGTGCCGTCTTCAACATCCAAGATGCAAGAAAAACAACAGAATAGAAAGAAGCAGCATTACGAAATAAAATTACCACTCCAAATATTGATTTATACCTACAACTGGAGCAGCAAAAACTGGAGAAAATGGGAAAGTCCAATTTGCGTAAGAGTAAAATAAAGGTATCCGCTGCAGCTCCCCACAAAAAGAAAATAATGGAGAAGTCTGGACGACGAAACCTTACGTTGGAATCTTCTGAATCGGAGTCAACAAAAGATGACACCAATCTCTGCGACGATGATGAGGATGATTTGGTACCTAATCTATACTATGAATCGGATGCTGATGAAAATATCTGCATCATCTGCAGTGAATTTGGAAAAGCAAGTGAGTTATGGTGTGTCTCCTGTTTCAAGTGGGCACATGCAGCTTGCAGTGGAAGGGAGACGGGAAAAATGTATATTTGTGATTATTACCAATAATCATATTGTTCTTCACCATGTTACCTTAAATATTGCTCAATAAACCTTATGCATAAATTATTTTCTTTACTCATCTTACTGGCGGAATTACCCCTCATGGGCGAGGTAATTCCGCCACTCGTACTTTTGTTGGAATATTTTTTAAAGACTGATTTCTAGAACAACCGCCGATTTTCTTTAACCATACCGTAGAAAAGTTATTAAACCACGTAACTCAATGAAATCAAAAAGATAAAACAATTTTTTAACGATTAAATCAACATTTTTCCTTAAGGTGGCGCTATTCCCCCACTCTCCCCTAATGGCTAAAATTTAATAAAAAAATGAAACCAAAAGTTCTAGAGTAAAAATGCAATTTTATTTTTTTAATATTACATCAATCGAGTGACCTTAACCTCGCTGCTGGCATTTCAGAAGTTCAGTACGAAAGTTTTGAATCACTAGCTGCAACATTTCAATTGGGATTGCGTCAATCTCTGTTTAATTGTTCCAAAGTTTGAGGTCGATTAGCGAATACCTTTGTCTTTAGGTAGCCCCACAAAAAAATCCCAAACTGACACATCCGGTGAGCGTGCCGGCCACGTAAGATCCCCAAATTTTGAAATGACTCGACCAGGAAACATTCTTCGCAGAGTTGCCATAGACTCCCTAGCAGTGTGGGAAGGGGCTCCGTCCTGTTGAAACCAAATTCTTCGGATATCTACACCAACATTACGAAGTTACTGTTCAAAATTTTGCAATACATGTTGATAACGTTGTGATGTGACAGTAACAGTTAATTGATTTTCTTCAAAAAAGAACGGGCCAAAAATTCCAAAGGCGGATACTGCACACCATACTGTGACTTTCTGGCTATGAAGCGATGCAGTTGCTGAGGATTTTCCGTCGCCCAGTAACAAGAATTCTGTTTGTTAACAAAACCTGACAGGTAAAAATGAGCTTTGCCTGACATGAACAAGCAATCGGTGATATACGGGTTATCAGCAATTATTCTGTTCGAAGTATTGAGCGCTACTGCTTGTCGTTTAGCAGATCGTTTAAGACTTTGTAGCACAGCTGCCCTTTTAGCATTTTCCGGTGTTCTTACTGAACGAGCTCTTCCTTTGGGTTTTCTCTGGCGGTTGAAGCAGGAACTGGATCTCGTCGATTTAAATGAAAATGACGACGAAATAGACGTTGGGTGGTTAAGAATTATTATTCTTCAAATAAGCTTCAAGAGCAAAATAACGTTGACTATTGGACCGACGCTCCATTTTCACAATTAAACTGACGTCTCTCGCAAACAGCTTGACCACTGTCATAATTGTCATTATTGAGAACCTAGGCCTTAGATCTAGCACTCCGATGACTAACATTACCTTAAGCTAATCAAAATGTCTCACTTTAAATGATCAAGCCAGTCTTTTATATTTGTATGTTTAGGTTTTGAAATATGTTATGTACTACATGCATGTTATACCGTCGCCCCCCGTGTGTCCTATACAGCTTGCACCACCGCCCCTCCGGGTCAAAACGGCCCTGAAAAGAGTTGCTACAGACACATCTCTACAATCATTAAGACCTGAGCTTGATACAAATAAATCCACAAAAACATCGGCATTGTCTACAGAATCAGCAACTACAGATCCGTCAAACTATGGCCATGGGGGAAATGAAGATGTACCAAAGTTTTTACTGTTGGCTTTAGTTAAAGATCAGAATTTCCGACTGCCCAAAGGAGATGTAGCTAGTTCATTGCATTTTCGTTGGTTAAACAACTTTTTACCTTTAGTGATAACACTTTTGCAGATATTTCTAGAACCAACGTAGGCTGCATAAATCTCTTATTAGATTTTCATTTTACATAAAATTTATTTTTCAATAACCTATACGATTTTGTTTTTTGGGAATGTATAATTTCATACCCATGAGGATGATTTCAGATACTGAAAGAGCAATGTCTGAAGATGAGGACGACTTAAAAAACAGTATTAACACCATGGAAAAGTTGCAAAGCAATCCTGTAAATCACTCCATTTAGATGACTTAAATCACAAGGTCCTAGTGGGGAACGTATAAGTGGCTTTGGTATAAGAAAGAGATCTAGAAGATGTGGAGTATAGTTAGGATCATCAGAGATTCTTATGGGTTCACAAAAATCATATGAAATAGCAAATGTTTTTGGACTATGACCAGCAGGCTTAGTCATAAATAAAATATTAAACCGAGAGGCATTTTGTTCAAATTTAGAACTCTAAAGCAAGTTCATGATTTAAATAATTTCAAATTGTATACTGTCATGGTACAATCCCTCTTACAATATGGAATAGTGGTATGGGGATCAACATTACGTATTTACATGAGAAGCCTGGAAGTAATACATAAAAGATTCCTAAAAATAATGTTTAATAAAGAGTACAGATATCCAACAGACCTCTTGTATGCAGAAACAAAAATGGAGAGTTTACGACAATTATATTACAAAAACCTCGTAATCCACCAATTTAAAAACAAAAATAATCTAAAACAAGTTGAACATAAATATAATACGAGGAATAGAGCAAAAGAAACAAGTGTAATCAGCAGAACGAAAAAAGAATTTGGGCAAAAATCGTTTAATTTTCTGGGACCAAGAATGCTTAACAGCATAACAAAAGGAATAAGATCGAGTACAACGCTTCCTGAATTTAAAAAGTTGAAAAAGTGGATGACACAGAAAAATAACGATTACTTCTCATCTTTAATACAAGAGTTCATATAAACAAATAAGTGTAAAGTGCAATTTAGTGATAATAGAAATATACAAATTTATACTAAGTTCCTAAATATAAATCACTTAGAAAAATATACAACACTAGCGGATTAAGTAGTAAATTAGATTAGATAAGATTACAACCTGCATACAAGCTCGGCTTCATCAGGTACATCAATGATTGTTTATTTAGACTTTTATTATAATAAATGATTTATTTCTTTTATAAAATATAATACTTATGTACTAGTAAGGAAACTGATACTGTAAACAAAAGTATTAAATAAACCCTATTATTATTAATTAGAGTAATGAGGAGTGAAATCTCTCAGAATTAAGATATCACAAGATGGAAACTGAGACAGATGGTCAACTTTCAAACTAAGGTAATGGAAGAAATCTTGAAAGTTATTGTCATTAGGAGACCTATAAATGCAACAGAAGAATTTCACAAATTTAGGACCAGACGGGACAAAGCCCGAACAAGCATTACAATAAGAAATAAATAATAAAATAGTGATTAACTACGTAATGTGCAAATTTAAAAGTAAACTTCATTTCTTTAATTAAAAAGATTAAATTTTTTTTGAGGGTATACCTTAGAATAGCGTTGTGCTTAAGGTCCCCTAAGGGTTTATAAATCTACCACTGGTAATTCTATTCAACATATTCACAAAAGAATGTTAATGACGCTTGTCAGTTTAGAAGTATTTGTGTAACTATAAGTTCTTAGTAACTATAAGGAAAAAAGACAAACACATTTCATTCCAAAAAGAAATAATTATTATGGATTTCTATAGGAATTACAAAGTTTTTCATCCACATTATCCAATTTTTCTTCCAACTTTGTTTTGTTATCTATATCTTTAATTCTTGCTAATTCTTTTTTGCATAGTTTAATGTCTGTAAAGAAACCTTCGAAATCAAAAAAACGACGTTGCTCTAACGCACTGTATTTCTCCTTCTCTCGTTTCAACTGTTTCCTTAATTTGTCTTGTGTTAGCTAGAATATCAGACCTAAATTAAGTTTACACACTAAACATTATACTTACACTATTGTCTTGTCGCTCCTTCTCTAATTTTTTTTGGAGCTCATAAATTCGTGAGTCTAACTTACTTTGTTGCATACGTAACATATTAACAAGTTTATCACGTTTCTCAATCTGTAGTATAAGAGAATTTAGTGTACCTTTCATTTGTTCATTCAGTGATGTAGTAGTTGTATCAATCACATTTTGTTCTAACTCTAAAATATGTTTATTATTAGCTTTAGCTACAATATCAACTGTTTCCAAAAATTTTTTGTGATCTTGACTATTTACTCTTTTTTGTGAGAAATATAGTTTACGGTAAAGGGAATACACGTCTAATATTACCAATAAGTGTTCACGCATATTCTGTAATTGATCTTCAAGTTCAGAAACATGTTTTTCATGAATGGAATGTAAACTGTTTAAATTATCACGGTACATTTGTTGCTGTTCCTCATATATATTCATTACAGTATTATATTCTTTAGCGGAAATATCGGGTGTGGGAGTATGTTTAAATGAAACTTTTTTTGAATAGGAAAAATGTTTTTGTGCAGTTGTACTTTTAGAGTTTGTGTTCATAACAAAATTTAATAAGAAATTTGAGTTGCACTAAAAGAAGAGTTGGTTAAATCAATAACACAAATCACACACGAACCTTTTCAGTTTGTTGTTTTAAATATAATTGTAAATTTTGTTCACGTTCTGCAAAAATGACTTCGTTTAAAGCTGTTATTTCCGATTGAAGTCTAACAATTTTCTTTCTTACTTTTATTAAGCTGTTATGTAAGGATATGTTCTCTTGCGTTAATATATCAAAACTAGAAACAGAGAGTCAGTAGCAGTTAAACACAGTTCAATATTACTTTTCTATTTTGCTCATTATAACTTCATTAATAAGTTCACAATTATGGCAAGTGTGTAATTCCATTTTCGTTTATAATTTTATTTACATTAGTTTACACGTTGTTTGTTTGTATACACCAACAAAAACAAAAATTTTGCTATTAATTATTTGAGGTTAAAAACTCCTACGAAAGAGTACTCTGGGTTATTTAACAGAAGAGCCGAGCCGTTATACTAAACACACGTTTAGCGTAAAATGTGTGTTGCCTATCTACAAATTTACAAATACAATAATAACATATGTATGTATATAAACGTTTGGTTTTTGGCGAATTTTACCAGAAAAATTCACTATTATGCACGCTTTGCGTCCGTCCGCCCGTGAATTCGTCACTCTCACTGTAATTACTCCTAAACGGACTTAAGATACAAAAATGCGGTTTTTTGCATTAAGTTTACTGTACATTAAGCTAGAAAGACCTATATAAAATTATACAAGTCAGTATATGTAAGTAAAACTGTCTACAGAAGTAAAAAATAATTCCTTCCATAATGTTCATCTTCACTGTGCACTAAAGCAATGTGTAACCAAATCGAGTAAAAAATTGAAACCTAATGCGGTGAGATGCGTGCACTGTTGTGCACAGTTACAATGTCTAACTGTGCTTCCCTATCATGCTGCTCGTAAAAAACTGACACACACTGACTATGTAATATCTAAGAAACCATTTTGTAAAAAAAAGTAGGTAAGACCATTCAAATCTAAGGCCGTGTCAGTAGTGATGGAAAAAATACTTTTCAAAAGTAATTAGATACAGTTACACATACTTCGTTGTAACGTATCTTAAGTTATTATGGTATCTACATCGGTGCCGTGGCCAGGCGATCGCCTTCGTTCCAGAATCCCATTTAAACGTAAACCTCTCTGAAATATGTAAAATTAAACTTTTTTAAATATTACTAATCATTAGGATAGCCAATTGGGCATTGAAAAATTAACTAATCAAAAAGTATAAAACTAATCTAATCTAAACTACCTTAAAAAACCTGAAACACTAGAACTGTAGCAGGATCTGTAACAAACAAAATACACCCACGTACCACACAAAATTAAAAAACACCGAACGCGTTTCGACAGCTACGCTATCGTCATCAGCGATTGACTTGTAACAACCCATTTTGAGTTGTATTAAAATATACCGTAATTTATGTTCTTCGTTCATTTAGTTGTAAATATAAGAAAAATTTTAATTAATGATTTGTAAGTATGTGGTAGGCAACTTAATTTGCATTTTGGTATAACATAAGTGCATATCTTCTTAAAGGTTTATACTCCCACTTCTTCAAATTATTTTTCTGCTCATATCGCTGACTTAATTCTTTGCGCAAATTTTTTCGCGCAACGCGTCATCGTCTGATATTCTAGGCGTCCATTTTTTTCTCACTTCTTGTGGTACGCTGTTAGATGCAGGAAACCATATTTTTGGGTTTCCAGCTAAATTTTGTGAAAAGTGCCATTGATTTAATGGTAAGATATATTTAACTCGTAATATTGAAAAATTAAAACATTTTCTCTTTTCAGGCACTTTTTTTTTACTTTTATTACTTTTACTTTTCTACTTTAATTACATTTTAAGTACGCATTTAATTTTACTTTTACGTACGCTTTCATTTTATGATTGCAATTTTGCATTCAATGCTGATCTAAATTTTGATCACAATTATTTATTTTGAACGTTCGAAAGAATGCAATAAATATTGGTTTATTCAATTTCAAGAAGAGAAATTCATAAGCAATAAAATTCCATGTTGGTGGTTTACAACGCAAAGCATTGTTCTTTCAAGATATTGCGCAATATTGGTGCAAAGATGACATCACCCTGGTTTACATTTCCGTAATCGTTTAGATATCAGAGGTTATTAAGAAGTTTGTGTACAAAATTTTTCGAACAGGTATTTATGTTTAATGATTTTTTAGTAATTTAAGGCTATTTTTAAGATATATTTTATATAATTCTAATTTAACTGTTTATAAACATAGTTTGTATATTTTTTATTTTTTACATTTTGGTAAAATTTTTATTGTAAAACTCGGTTTAGTTATTCCGAGCATAATTAAAAAATTACTTGGCGTCCGAGATCATTTCATTAGAGTTACATTGCAGTTTTTTTTTCTATTGATGTTAAGTGGAAATACACAGCATAAATTGTGGTAATTAAGCAAGTCAAAAGATTGAATCTGCCCACTTTAAACTACCGACTGGGCCAAAGGCATTATTGTTGGTGAAGGGGTTGTATCTCGAGTTAGTTACAACGATTTGTTATGAGAACATTTTTACACTCATTTACTTAACACCCATTAATTTATTAAAATTTTTAAACCACTTCATTATAGACGACACTAGAGAAGCACTCGCAAAAGATGGAAACTTTGCGATAACACCAGTATCAGTATTACTACTGACGAAGATAACTGTACATGTTATCGAAACATTTAGATTGTATAACAAATATAAAAATCATAAAAAACCCAAAAACGTAGAAAAATCAGTGCACAATGAAAAACAATAATAACACATAATAGCCTGAAGATCACAGAAGACGAGGTGAATGCGCTTAGGTAATCGTGTCCACTGGCCTGGTTCAACTTTATTTACAGTAATGTGTTGTCCATTTTCGAACAGATGTGGTGTCACGTGGTTGTGGTTTTAGCGAGTATTTGTCATTAGTTTCGAAACTATAAGTTATTCATTAATACCGGACATCTGAAACGTAGTATAGTTCAAGAAAATGAACGTAAAACCGCATAAATTTTGGAAGCTTTTAGATTGTAACGGTTTTCTGTACGTATTTAAAGATATTTAAAACTATTGCAAATGGTAATCGCATTTAGAGTCCTTAGTTTGGGAACGAAATAAAGTTTTTGGTTTGTTTGTCAAATTTAGATTTGAGTTTTAAATTCAAATTTGGTTTACGCATTGACATCGATGGATAGTGGAATTCTCTTTACTAAGACAGTTGAGAATTAATTAATTCCGTTGTAAATAATAGTTGTTCGTGTTTTTGTAAGCAAAGAGTTTCGCCTTTAAATACGAGCTTTTAAGGTTCAGTGTCGAGGAGACATCATCAACGTTTGGGATATCGATTACAACGATAACCGGCAGCTTGTTTTTTTATGGTGGAATTTTTCAGTTGGGCTCACGAATTTCAATTCGTTTTTGGTGCAATTTAAGAGTTAAGGAATAAATGATTATGATTTGTTGAGGGAGATAGAATCCAATGTGCCGAAAAGTAAAAGATGTGCGTTCAGTCCTAATTCTGTTGCGGTAGTATCGAGTCTAATTAACGTAACGTTCGTACAGGAAGGATGTTGATAAAACCCGTGTTGATAGAACTATCGTTAGGGGCAGCTTTCCTCATCAACCCTATTGAGGGATATTGAGTAGTTTCACCAAACACGCGGTTAGATATCGTAATGTCGTTTGTCTAGAAGGGCATCTTAAAGAACCCTACCAGAAAGGGGTTAAGTGTTAAAACCCAGTGATTTTCCTTAATCTTGGTGGAGTAAAGTCGCAGTTTTTTTGAGGAGGAAATTAAAATGTCTCTTCCGAAACGTACAGACCTTCGGGCTCACAGTTCACAAATAACTAGATAACTCGTTATATATATATATATATATATATATATATATATTATATATATATATATATATATATATATATATATATATATATATATATATATATATATATATATATATATATATATATATATATATATAAGTTTATGTAGCTATAACGTTCGTTCCTTAAAACTGTATATAAGTAATTAGAGTATCAGATCGCGGTGTAAAATTAAGTTTATGCAATTATATTTAACCAAAGTGTCGAGAGGGCCATGGGAGGTTAACCGTCACCGTTCAGTAACCTGGGGGGACCATCGTAACAATCACGCAGTAGGTAGTATAAAGAAAAGGGGATAGTTCAGGAGGGTCATTGATGTGCAATTAAGAATTAAGGTAAACATCGTTCATTTACTAGCGCTATTGGTTGTCCGAATAAAATAAAAAGGTGTTTGTTTATTATTACAGGTATCCAACAGATGAATATGTTTTTTTTGTAAGCGTATTTCAACCATTCAGTTTATAAAACATATCCATCCGCGGTCCAATTTGTGTTACATTGTACATTGCTTTTTTTGTTCTTGTTTATGCAATATTTGAGAAGTTATATGTTACTAAATTGTCGACATTCTGAACCTTTGGGTTGTAAATAATTACAATTGTGTTGCTTCAATTTACGAAATGGTTAATAATCTTGCAAGAAGCTCTCCCCATTTCATAGCAGTAATTTACGAAATTTATACCACGATTGTGCTTATCTATTGCGTTATCACACCGAACAGATGTGTTTATTTATAATATATGAATAGGTTAATGAACTAGAAGCGTTTTCCTTTAAGCTATAACCCCGCTTCTTCATCTGTCGATTGATCTAAATTAGTACGAAATGTTATAAAGAGGAGATCTTCGTGATACGTTAAGATCAATTGTTTTTGTTATTTATTTGCAAGGGCGTATATTTTTCAAGATACTTTGAGCAGCAACATAAGAATTTGAGAGAGTGTGTGTTTTTAAGCATTTCAATTACTTTAATCTGGTTAATATAATTTCTTTTCAAGGTATTCTTAAACGTAACGCAACATGTAAAGAAAGATGCGTTAGTGCATAATTTTGATAGCTTTGTTCTTGCAATGAGTGGATTTATAAAATTTTAATTGGCTATAGATTGGATTAAATTGTTTTTTTTTTGGCGTATAATTCTAAGGTATAACGTAGTACTGCTAAAGTAAAGCGATCCTATAACGATCGATTGAGTTATTTAAAGCACGATATTATATTACGATCTCTTGCATATAGGATTTTGTAGCCTTTCAGGTGTATAACATCTGCAGGTCCGGACCCATTTGCAATGACGATAACAGGTAAGCGAGTTATTTGAGTATCTAGACAAGCTGTGAACTTGCGTAATTAGGCATCTCAACCCTGATTGTTATAATTTCAAATACTCTGGCGCCCTTTCCGATTTCTATCAACCCCCTATCGTGACGTATGTAAAACAAGCTTTTTTAAAATACACAAAATTAGGTCAAAAATACACCCAACCAACCACTGAGCACCGGCGCAATACCCCCTTTACCTGTTTCCTTGTTTCTACTGCCATTTTATAACGTAACAGTGGGAATACTTGTGATTCAGTACGGCGCGTTATCTTCCAAAGTACGATATCTATCAATATTTAAATCAGCTAACAGCGGAAACACAAATCCAAACAAACGCGAACTACTAAAATAAACACTTTCCCTTCATTAAGAATACGTGAACGTTAATAAACTCGACGAAACATCCACGCAAACGTCCACAGGGTGATTAAATACTAGCTTTAAATCCACAAACGGTGAAAGGTTAATTTTTACGGCATCTTCAAGATACTACCGGGTACATTAATAGGTATACGCGCGCACTGACTACATCACACATAACCCATACGCTCTCGAGCAGCTCTATGAACTAACACTTACAGACTGACTACAATAATCAAAAACAAAAACCATTTACTTCCGCAAACATCACGTCATCTTTACCATTACTCATAAAAAATGTTCCATTGAAAACTGCAAAGTAGACGCTTTAATGAGAAAAACAACTTCAGTCACACATGTGTCAACCAAAACCCGATAACTAGAATTGAGATAACAAACATCCTTCTCTCAAACAACACAACTAAATCTTCAATGATATTTATCCTAACAATACTACTTAAAAACGAACTGGTATGCTACGTGAATCCATTAACCGCTTTGCGAGGCCCACAATAGCGCGATAACACAATAAATTTAAGCCAAAAACGCTTAATAATATGTTTCTTAAAAAAACAAAACAATTTAATTCTCAAAATGACTCCATTTCTTTTTAACGAAATTACGATAGCAACAGTTTAAAAGCTAACATTCATTTAAAATTCTGCATCTGATATCCAAATATATTAATATTCAAGAAAAAAAAAATCCCAGGTCAAACTCAACCACATGTGACAATATTCAGAGCTCTGTCAAATATTAATCCTTTGATGCTGCAAATAAAGTTAGATATGAAACATTTAAAATACTATGTAAAGCAAAACCTCCAAAAGGTAATTTATCTTTTTGTTAACGAACATAAGAAAACATAATTCTGTTACTATCAGGTAAAGGTAATACAACGGCTATTTTAAATATGAATTATTATAAATTTAAGATTGAACAATTATTGGAATCATAAACATACCGTAAATTACTAAAAGATCCTACAAAGAAGTTCCTTTTAAGACCTGAAATACTTATTAAAATCTGTTCTATTCCCGAAGAAACAAAAATGAAATTAGCTAGATCTAAAGCTCTTCCACCAAAACTGTATAGTTTACCAAAGATTTATAAACCTAATGTTCCTTTAAGACCTATTGTCAGTGTAATTGCAATGCCTACATATAATCCTGCGAAAGATCTTACCTTTTTATTACAGCCTCATATAGGAAAACACCTCATCATATCAAAAATTCTGCAAATTACATTGAAAAATGCGTAATCTTAATATGCAAGGATGTGACATTATGGCCAGTTTTGACGTCTCACTATTTACCAATATTCCTTTAAAAGAAACCATTTAATGTATTAATCATATCTTTCCGAAAGAAATAACAATTGTGTGTCTGAACTGTCTCAATACTACCTATTTTCAGTAAAATAATAAATTTTATGAACAACTTGATGGTGTGATTATCGGAAGCCCTCTTAGTTAGGTGATTTTTAAATGGAAAAGTTTGAAACATTATTTCTAGAAAACGCATCTAAAATCCCTTAATTTGGTGTCAATATGTTGACGATACCTTTGTAAGTTGGAGACTTGAAGAAGTTGCACTAAGACTCGAAAGCAAGTTCCGAAGACCCGTACCTGTCTTACAAGTTAGAATTAGGGCCCCTTATTAGAATACAAATTAAAATTTCCCGCCAAGGAGCCAAGGGGCTAAAACCCGAAAGCAAGTTGGGAAGTTATAAGTTAGCATTAGGCCCCAGCTTTGATAGAACACGATTTCTGATCAACACCTTGTATTTATTTCTCCCTACAAAATGGCTTTGATTATGACGTCATACAGAATGGCGGACGCCCTTGCTTACGACTTATAATTAAAAAACAAAATGGCAGCCACCAATCAGAAGCCAGGGCGTCTTATGAAACCCTTATTAGAATACAATTTCCCACCATTACTGACAAAATGACTTCTAAAACAAGAATGGCCGACACGCCACGCCCTTCGACTCATCAGAAAGCAGGGGACGAAGCCCATGGACCAATCAGAAACTAATGGGCGGGGCCCACCAATCAGAACCTTGTATGTGTGCGCTGGGAGACTGCGGTTGCCTACCCTCTAGGGACTGAAATAAAGGCATTAACTAGGGGTGCGAATGCCACGCGAACAAACCCACATTCGTCCCACATCCTAAGTACTAGGTTGGACTAGCAAAAATACCATAATTAGGGGTGAAAATACTGTCAAGGGGCTGAAAACTCCCTCTAGGAGATAAAATCGCCCCGCAAAGCAGGCCCCACCGTCAAAGGTCACTAATTAGGGGTAAGAACACCATCACTCTACCCCAACCACACTGATGACGTCACTTCCTTAAGTGACCTATTGATATGTTAGTTTTAGACCAAACCGACACAGCCACGCACGCATGTACGCACGAACACACACACACACGCACGCGCACGCGCACGCGGCCGCGCCCGCGCGCGCGCACGCACGCACGTGCGCACGCGCACACACGCGCACACACGCGCACACACGCGCACACACGCCCACACACGCGCACACACGCGCACACACGCGCACACACGCGCACACACGCGCACACACGCGCACACACGCGCACACACGCGCACGCGACACGCGCACACACGCGCACACACGCGCACACACGCGCACACACGCGCACACACGCGCACACGCGCACACCGCGCACACACGCGCACACACGCGCACACACGCGCACACACGCGCACACACGCGCACACACGCGCACGCACGCGCACACACGCGAACACACGCGCACACACGCGCACACACGCGGACGCACGCGGACGCACGCGGACGCATGCGGGCGCACGCGGGCGCACGCTGGCCCACGCGGACACACGCGGACACACGCGGACACACGCGGACACACGCGGACACACGCGCACACACGCGCACACGCGCGCCACACGCGCACACACGCGACACACGCGACACACGCGCACACGCGCGCACACACGCACACACGCGCACACACGCGCACGCGCGCGCACCGCCACACACGCGCACACACGCGCGCACACGCGCACACACGCGACACACGCACACACGCGCACACACGCGCACACACGCGCACGCACGCGACACACGCGAACACACGCGCACACACGCGACACACGCGCACGCGGACACGCGGACGCACGCACGCGCGCACGCGCACACGCGCACACACGCGACACACGCGACACACGCGCACACACGCGCACACACGCGCACAGCGCACACACGCGCACACACCGCACACGCGACACACGCGCCACACACGCACACACGCGCACACACACGCACACACGCGCACACACGCGCACACGCGCACACACGCGCACACACGCGCACACGCGCCACACGCGCACACACGCGCACACACGCGCACAACGCGACACGCGACACACGCGCACACACGCGCACACGCGCACACGCGACACACGCGCACACACGCGCACACGACGACACACGCGCACACACGCGCACACACGCGCACACGCGCACACACGCGCACACACGCGCACACACGCGCCCACACACGCACACACGCGCACACGCGCACGCGCGCACACTCGCACACATGCGCATACACACGCACACACGCGCACGCACGCGACCACGCGCACACACGCGCACACAGCGCACACGCGCGACACACGCGCACACACGCGCACACACGCGCACACACGCGACACACGCGACACACGCGGACACACGCGACACACGCGCACACACGCGCACACGCGCGACACACGCGCACACGCGCACACAGCGCACACACGCGCACACGCGCGCACACACGCGACACGCGCACACACGCGCACCACGCACCGACCGCGCCACCGCGCACCACGCGCACGACACACGCGCACACGCGCACGACACGCGCACACACGCGCACACACGCGGACACGCGACACACGCGCACACGCGACACACGCGCACACACGCGCACACACGCGCACACACGCGCACACACGCGGACGACACGCGGACACACGCGGACACACGCGCACACGGCACACACGCGCAGCACACGCGCACACGCGCACACACGCGCGCACACACGCGCACACACGCGCGCACACACGCGCACACGCGACACGCGACACGCGGACACACGCGCACACGACGCACGCGACACACGCGACACACGCGACACACGCGGACACGCACACGCGGACGCACGCGACACCGCGGACACACGCGCACACACGCGCACACGGACACCGCGGACACACGCGGACACACGCGCACACGCGCACGCGGCACACACGCGACACACGCGCACACACGCGGACACACGCGACACGCGCACACACGCGCACACACGCGCACCACCGCCACACGCGCACACACGCGCACAACGCGCACACACGCACACACGCGCACACACGCCGCGACACACGCGCACACACGCGCACACGCGCACGCGACACACGCGACACGCACACGCGCACACACGCACGCACACACGCGCACACACGCGCACACGCGCACACACCGCACACACGCGCACACGCCGCGCACACCGACGCGCACACACGCGACACAGCGGACACACGCGAACACACACGCGGACACACGCGGACACACGCGGACACACGCGGACACACGCGGACACACGCGGACACACGCGGAGACACGCGGACACACGCGGACACACGCGGACACACGCGGACACACGCGGACACACGCGGACACACGCGCACACACGCGGACACACGCGGGCACACGCGGGCACACGCGGACACACGCGAGCACACGCGGGCACACGCGGGCACACGCGGGCACACGAGGGCACACGCTGGCACACGCGGGCACGCGGACACACGGGCACACGCGGGCACACGCGGGCACACACACACACACACACACACACACACACTCACCCCACCACCACACACACACACGCACGCACGCACGCACGCACGCACGCACGCACGCCGCAGGCACGCACGCACGCACGCACGCACGCACGCGCATACACACACACACACACACACACACACACACACACACTGACTCACTCACACACACACTCACACACACACACACACACACACACAAAAGACAAGCCCCTCGTATATAAATGAATCAGTTTATCTGAAAATCAGGAAGAAGATGCAGCACATGCGTTTTGCAATCTCAAAGAAACAATTAGCAGCTCGATCTCAAAATGGAGACGCCAAGCTCCCTCGCTATCCATGGCAGCAAAAAAAGTTGTAGTGAATCAATCCATTGCACCGAAGCTGTGGCACAGTTTTCAGGTGATAACGTTGGATCACATCCAGATAAAGGAACTACAGAGAACCATAACAAATTTTATGTGGTCGGGGAAGCACTGGTGTAAAGAGGAGGATCTATGCTTCCCAGTAGATTATGGGGGGATGGGACTTGTCAACTTAAAATCAAAAGTCGCAACCTTTCGAATATTAACAGCAAAAAAATTGATGAGCAATGTAGAACAGCAGAAATGGAAGATGATAATGAATAACGTATCCAAAAACTAAACCCACATAAGGTATCTTGGCAATGGTTGTACATTGTACAGGAAAAAAAGAAATCTGACAGAACGTCGGCCTTTATACAATCCTTAAAATCATCTGTGAGGTCTCTAAATATTGAAATAGGTAGCTTTCCAAGAGGGCTGGTAGATATTAAAAGCATTCCCACCACAAGTTCCACTCTAATCAAAGAAACAAAGCCTCCGTTGTTCGTAACAATTTGGGCAGCGATGGGATTCCATACAATCTCAGATTTTATGGAAAACAATAAGTGGATAAATGATGAAGAACTGATAGCAAAAATAGAACACCAACCTGATAACACTCGAAAAGACCTAGTAACTCATTATCAAACCATAAAAGCCTACTTTGAAACGAATTACAAAACCGCAATGGAGAGAAACAACAACACACCAGAACAACTTACATTGAACTACGTGAATCTCAATGGTAACAAAAGTCAGGTGGAGAAAAAACACTCGATAAGAATGCAACAAAAACTTGTAGCGAACACATACCACATCACAACAAAGCAAAACGGAAAATGGTCAGATAAGGAAATTTATTGGAATACCTTCCAAAATAAAATAACCTTAAGCACAGACGGAGAAATTGCCTGGCGTTTTGCTAAGGATAGAATAGCAGACTTAATTTTTCTAAAGAAATCGGGAATAAGGAACTCAGACAATTGCCCTTTTTGTCCAAACCAAACAGGGACAGCATGGCACATGATTTTAACATGCGAAAAATCACAGTTACTGTGGAATCTTGTGACGATATGGGTGCGCAAGCTAACAG